>CAUVYP010000258.1:677500-732500 GCA_963556195.1 Sepiola atlantica
AGGAGTAGGTGCACTATTCCTCGTATAAGCAAGTATATAGCCGTGCTGAGGAGATCTTATTTGGGCTGCGAATACTATGTTATTTTGAATATTTGGTCAGGGTTTACTTATAGAGTGAAGTATCCTTATGGCAAGTTGTCCTGACAAACCCTTGTACAGAGAGACCGAAGACACTCGAGAATGGTGTCTACTAGATAATTCAAACTCTCCAGTAGGTAATTCAAACTCTCCGGCAAAGCGAGTTAAAATATGACCGGGTATTTTATGGTCACTTATACACTAATGCAGTTGTGTTGAATATTGGTAAGTTTTCTAGTATAAATATTCGCTAAATACATTTGGTCAGATAAAATGTGGGTTATGTTCTAAACAGGATTGTTCTAGACAAAGATTAGAAAACAGTCACGTGGTTGACCCGGCTTGGTAATAAGCTAGGATTCGTGAGCAAGAAGTAGATGAAAAATAAGAGGATATGATGTCAGATATACAATGGAGAGACAATGACAGTTTACCATATCTGAGAACCCTGGCATAAGCTTGAAAGAGAAAAGAGGTGTTTTTAAATTGGGCTTACACAAAGTATAATAATTAATAATTGAAGTAATTGAACTCTCATTCTCTCTTTCTCTCTCTCTCTCTCCCTCTCTCTATCTCTTTCTTTTTTCGTCCGCCCATTTTGACCTTTTAGCCATTGGTTTGACCTTTAAGCCATTAGACGATCAAGTGAAGCCGATATGGATTAGTAATTTATTTTCTATGAGATTGTGTTTGTGGAATTAATTGAATAATTATAATTAATGTAAGAAGTACGCCGCAGTTTTTGTTTCAGCAAATTACATAGCTTTAGTCCTTGGAAGATAACAACAGCACACACAAGCTGAACACCGGTGGTCAAAAATGTAATTATGATTTTAAGTTGATTAATGTATTAATTGTAATGTAGTACCAACGCTTGTGTGCCGTGGTTTTCTTCTCTTTCATCTTCTGTTCTGGTTTACTAGTATAGAAAAACAGGAAAGTGCAGACTCACGATAGAAAACACAAACTCCGATACATCGTGTATAAATAAGTTGTGCAATACCTTCACGGAAAAGGATCCCCGCTTCTTAGTTCAGTTCTACTGTCTGTCGAGGCATCATTGTCGTTCGTTTGAAGTCAGCCTATCTCGGGTCTGCGCTAATCTGCAATCATCTTTTCCTCACTTGGGTCTACTCCCATCTGCCCGAAGCGGAACTCTCTCGGAGACCTTCACAAGCCGCCAACTTCTGCAAAACTGCCTCGAATAACCCTGACTCCTAAATATATTGACCTATGACCGGAAATCATTAGTTCGGTTTTTTGTTTTTATCACCCCACCCACTATCAACAGAAACTGACTACTTCCGCGCTCGTCCTCTCTGCCATTCTCACCTAACAACTCATCTTACTTCTGATCGCTTTTGTGCGACTTGCTGAATCATTCCCTCACATTTTCCGGGATCTTGACTCGGGGCGGGTGACGTCCGTAGTTTAACAGTAAATGGCGTTTTGTAAGTAAATGTCTGTGTATGAGCAGTGCCGTAGGATTGCGCAACCATTGCTTCATCGCACAGGTCTCCTTTCGAATCGTATTCGTTGCCTTTCTAGACAGAAGGAAGCCGACCATTTTGAGTGTCGATTTCTTGTTAGAATATTTGCTGAGATGTCCGCCATTTTTCATGACAGCGCGTAGCTCTGTTTTGTCAACTCTTGTAAAGTTTTGTAAATTTGACGATCCGAAATCATTTCTATCGTTGGTGCTAATTTTCTATACATATAAATAAAAAGTCAGTCATATTTTTAAAGTCAGATATAATCAGCAATCCGTTTAACATATCTCTATTTCATTCCAGCTAGCTTATCTTTTCGTAACTATTTCCACTATGCTTTATATATTTCCCGCTATGAATATATTCTATTTTTTTCTGAAAATACTTATTACGGTTAAGAAATGTGTTCAGGTGGAGACAAACTTTTCGGGCACCGATACTGTACTATTTAAAATTATCTTTTAAAATAATATTTACAAAATTAATCCCTAATTTTCCATAATTTGGCAAATAAAAATAATTTTAAAATTACTTGACTGTGCAGCACATGTAATACTCATTTTGTGTGCACCTGCACCTTCACACGCACATGCATTTGCGTCTGTACATGCACCTGTACATGCACCTGCATATGCACCTGCACATACACCCGCACCTGCATTTACATCTGCATCTACATATGCACATGCACCCGTACTTGCATCTGCACCTGCACCTGCACATGTACATGCACCTGCACCTGTTTATTTTTACAAATGGCTGCATTGAGTTTTAGTACTAATTTTGTTTGGACAAGTTTATTTTGAGTTCGTTATTGTTATTTTTCTTATTAGTTCTTTCAAAATACAAGTATAACATTTCTTTTTCGCTCTAGTGTAATTTCTTATGATTAATTATTTCGTATCGTAGAAATTTAAAACTACTAGGAAAAATATTTGCAGTCGGGGTCCCTCTAGCGACTGGCAATTCCCCAGCAAAAAAAATGAGGAAGGCTCTTCCGGGACAATATCCCTCCCAATGACGACCCTGAAGAAAACGACGCGATAATACTCTAGGACGTTAGATATAGATGTATAATGGCGCTGAGTTACTTTCCTTTAAGGGTATTCCTTTTCTAAGATTAAGTGGTTTGCCCCTTTAGAAAAAGGGTCAGACTCCGATATTTCAGACAACATGAAACTCGAAAAATCTCGCTGATTGCTCTTCCTTTTTGCTGGTCCTTCGCAAAGTTAAGCCAACCTTTTTTCGGGTCTCGGATCCGGTCTTACCAGAAAGCAACAATGCGTCGACTGTTTCTTTATTTGAGTAACAATTATGTGCGTTCCAATGTTTTGGGGCATGTATTAATTGTTAATACTAAATAGCCAGGCCGTGTGTACGGAAAAGTCATGTTTTCAAGAAGAGATGCACCAAGCTATTGTCAAAAGATGAGATAATTATCGGATGACCAAATAGTCATTTAGATAAAATAAATAATGCCTCTAACATGAGAAAAAGCAACATAAAATCGATTGTCAAGAGAAAGAGAAATGTTGGAAGTATGAAAAATCACTTGATTAGAAGTACATGCCATGTGCAATCAAGTCATACCAAGAGAAGATGAACAAATTTGTTGGATTATTAATTGATTGAAACCCCGTCACCGAATGAAACGCCCTGGGGACGTGGCTAAAGTAGCAATTCCGTACTTTGGGTGAGTTTGAGGTGGCCACAAATTATTATATAATAACAACTCGAAATTGATATCGTAGTTGGTTGACGCTCGGGCCAGGAAGAATCAACCGTCAAATTCCCGTGCGTACATCTTCTTTCTACCATCCCTCACCGTCTCTGATCATAAAGATATATCGTCATATTTTCAGATATCAATGTGGTGTCATTCTTTTTTTAAGAACAGCACTAATACTGCATTTGAAGAGTTCGAATGCAAAACGCGATAAACGCAATTTTAAAAATCACAAACTGTCCCTACAAAAAGTGTTGCATCTCAACACTCTACGACACCCCAAAACTATGTGTTACATAATATGATACCGAAATAATTTCGTTTTGATTTCAATTAAGATCAGCTTTAATGTGAAGTCTAGATTTAATATATTCGTGTTTTTATTGTTTAAGGTCTCAATTTAAACGAATTGGATTTATTGCGTTTTGCGTTCAAACTATTTATTTGTTTCTTTATTTTCATATCGTAATACAACACGAAAAAAGTTTTTCAGGGTAAAGTATGTTTTCGATAAAATTAATTATAAATACATTTTAAGAACATGGCCCGATGTTTACCATAAGTAACTGGCGAAATAGAATTAAATAGTTATCTTTTATGAGAAAAGTTATTCAGCGTGTACATATGAATCTTTTGGCTGGCTTTACTTTATATATTAGATTAAATCAGTAAAAAATCATACGAACAATAGAAAAACCAATTAGCATAAATCAATATAAATGACAATTAAAAACGCTTTAAGAAAATATAAAACATTTGAAAATGTTGTATGTTAATGTCGAGAAAAGAATAACAGAAGTAAAATTGATTGCTTGTAAATATAAGATAATTGATGTTGCAGAAATATATTTGTCCGCGGAAAGTGTAATACGGAAAGATAGAAACTATAATGCATAATTTGGGCGGAATATTATTTATGTGCATAAATACATAATCGGCCTCTAAATTGAATTCCTAAAAAACTGAATATTTCTCATTAAAAATAATTGATACAAATAACTGTTGCTACAGTGTTTGGCTAAGATCAAAGTGCAGTATCTGTTCCGATGGATACTGCACCCCATAGACTGGAATTGTCTTGGCCTTCTGGGCTTGATTTACGCCGGTCTATGGGTCTGTCCTGTGCAGTTTTAGGAGGTCCACCCTCCCAGGCTTCGCCTCCCCTCTTTGGGGAGGAGTAAGTTTATTGCTTACTGTCTGAGGCGCCCCTACCGGGGAATGCCGACGGGGCTGCCCAGGCAATTTTTAAACCCCACTTTCCCGACCTGAGCTTGGGTCACATCTTACTTGTAGGAGTAAGATAAAAACTGGCCTTGTGCCTAACTCCTGGAGAGGAGTAAATCAATACAGTGACATAGAGGCGTTGTAGCTGGTCAGAAATAGTTGTATAACAAGAACCCGGGATTGATATCAACGGTTGGTTGACGCTTGGGCCGAGAAAGTATCAACCGTCGAGTCTCTGTGCGTGCACATTCCTCCTACCTACCCACCATCCCTCACCGTCACCAACAATAAAGATATATCGTTAAATTATATATATATATATATATATATATATATTGGGTATGAACTTAATCATCAATATATATCATTATATTATATAAATAAATATTTATTATCGTCAGATATATATGTTTCATGTTCTCTATTACCAGTAAATTGCTCTATTCATTATTGAGCACTACTATATGAACACAGTACAGATTCTATGGATGTGTAAGCCTGTGTTGCAACCTTTACTTGAATTAGGTATATGATATATATCCATGTTTAATATCTCCTACCTACCCACCATCCCTCACCGTCACCAACAATAAAGATATATCGTTATATTATATATATATATATATATATATATATATATATATATATATATATATATATATATATATATCAATGTGTCGCATTCTTTTTAAGCACAGCAGTCATACAACAGTTACAATACACGAGAAAACTTATTCAGGGTAAAGTATGTTTTCGATAACATTGATTCGAAATAAATTTTTTAAAACATGCCTCCATGTTTGCCATAAGTAAATCGCGAAACAGAATAGTTATCTTTATATGGAAAAGAGTATTTAGTATTTACATATGAATCAATTGGCTTGCTTTACTTTATATATTAGATAAAATCAGTAAAAAATCACATCAACAGTAGAAAAACCATCAGAATAAATTGATATAAATGACAATTAAAACGAGTAAAGAAAATATAAAACATTTGAAAATGTTGTATGTTAATGTCGAAGAAAAAATAACATAAGTAAAATTGATTGCTTGTAAATATATGATAATTGATACGGAAGAAACATATTTGTCTGTGGAAAGTGTAATACAGAAAGATAGAAAGATAATGCATAATTTGTAGGGAACGTTATAGATGTACTAATACTTAATGATCTTCTAAATTGAATTCTTAAATATTTCTCATTAAAAATAATTGATACAAATAACTGTTTCTGCAGCTTAATGACGACGACCACTGATATATTGAAAGATAATGGCATTCCTTTATTGTTTGATTGCAGCGAACGAATAGTGAGAGTCGTAAGCGGTGAAATATTCAGTCGGCGAAAGTTTACCTCCCGAATTCGCTAGCCAGCCGGTTACTATCGACCACTATTAGAGCTGGTTCATATATCGTTTTTGAACACACACGCATCTTGACCTGCCACACCGATACAGATATTGCGTCTATGCACTCAATGCACCAACGACCCCTAAAGGACCTTGATTCTAATTATTTATTGTTTATTTAGCAAACGATGTATAATAAGTTTCTAAATTCAATTCTTTCGATAAAATTAATATTTTACTAAAAAAATAATTAATAATAATAAATATTTGTTTGTATATACTATGTGTGTGTGCACATCTGCGATTTTAATCATCGAAGACGAGTATAGACCACAGAGACAATAGAATTAAGTTACCGTTTACATCCAATACATTTGAAAATATTATAATGAGTAAGTAGGTATGTCCATTGATTTATGTTAGGGACAACCATTGTAATCTGTCGATATATGTGTATGTATGAATAAATGAGTACTATGTGTCATATTTGTATTTTTTCCTTAGCAATCCTGCTTTAATTATCTATAGGGATGATGAGTCAACGATGGAGAAACTACATCTGCATTATTTCGGAGATGTTATTGAGCATAGCTTTAATAGCGGAAAACAATTCGTCTACTTTAATTAAATGCCTATTACATACAACATATACTTAAAGCAGGTTGAGAGAGATAAAGAAAAAGGAGGATATACAACTTAACATTACTGCTTAAAATATTGTTGCCTCAGCATAGTACTATGTTGTCTTTATTGTTATATCATGTTGTTTCGTTGCAAACTTTGAATAAACGTACACGCATTTAACCCACTTCTTTGTGTCGTCTTTTCATGCTTACGTACAGGTGCTATAATCTATTAGGCCTAGGAAATTTCTTTTTTTATTTCCGAGTTACAGTGTACCTGTTTGGCGTACATGCTATAATCTAAGTGCCTAGGAAATTATAACCCTGTGCCTGTTTCGTGTAGAATGAGAATATAAAATGTTTTCATTTTAACAGCGTCTTGAACGCCACAAGCTCGCCTACAAATTCTCCCATCGAAGTTTCTAAGAGGATGTATGATCGTGTTTTTAATAAAGACAGAATCACTGGAAATGTTTCCGTACTTCTGAATGTTGTATCATAGAAATGAAGTTAATTCTAGATAATCCAAATAATTCAACTGCGAAATACGCTAGAAATAAGTTGTACATTTCTCTTCGAGCTGGAATTTCTCAACTTGGGTTTGAATTAGAGATACGAACATTCATTATTCAATTTACGTCTGAAAGATTTATTTCGAGGTAATATGCCATAATCTTCTATTCGTCTCAGAAATTATCTCTCTGTTAATTCCGTCATGGAGAACCCATAATCCGTATAAAATCAATTACCGATCAATATATTTAACGTCGCCAAAAAGTTATTCGATCGAATTTCGGAAAATTTGGGCATAGATTTTACCGGATACCCAAGTGTCTTACTTATCTATTCTTGATCTAAGAATTTCAGTGAAAACTAGATACATCTACACAGTGTTGCAATTTGTTTGTTTGCTTGTTGTTTTTTACTATACGCTTTTTTTATATTCCTAACAAAAGGAATTAATCTGTAGTAATGAATTCATAGGCAGGTCACTTTCTAAGTTGCCGTCTGTATGAAAATAATTCCGATCAGCTCAAAGTATTTTCTTGAAAGATGTAAATCGAATTACATTTTATTGTCCTTACCAACATACAGTCAAGCTTCTACATACGAATTTAATACGTTCTGGGACGATACGGAACTGTGAACTGAACTCTTCATCCCGTCGTGAGTGCTGCCGCATAGCGGACTAACCACGAAACATCGGGTGTAGAGTTGATAATTTGATTGGATTTCACGTCGTATGTTGGAAAAAATCGCATGTAGAAGCAATCGTATGTAGAGGTTTGCCTATACTAGGAAGATCGACCAAAATGAACTGAAAAATCAGAATCAAATAGTTATTTCGTAGGAAGAAAGCTATCGATGACAAAATTAGAGAAAGAGGTTGGCTATACTTTAGATTGATTTTGAGCAGAACTTTACAAACAGGAAGACGTGGAAATTTCGCGGTGGCTTTCTTCATTGAAAGCACATTTTTTAAAACTCCAAATACAATGAAATTGTAAAAGATGTTTTATTTTATAGCAACCAAGCTGTATTTATCCGACGTTGTCCGGGAGTCTTTTCACTATGAGTTTTATTTTGGCGGTTTTTTTTAAACTATGCCGTTTTTTATACAAATTATTATTTATTTAAAAACTATATAAAAATTTAATTATTCTGGTCATTAAATTATAAATTAAACTAATTGTTCAAATATTGTACCTTAAAGATAAGAAAGTAACAAACAAATGCACACCGGAGGATTTTTCCGAAATTATTTTTCTTTTAAATAGGTATTTGAAAATAAAATTTATTCATTACAATTTTCTTTCAATTAATTATTGGCGATTTTCAGTTATCTTTCTTAATGGCTGTTATTGGGAATTCATATCCGAAAGCCACCATCTTGTACCAAACAGTCAAAAAAAAAATTAAAGTCACAAAATCGTTTTCATGTAAAATTTTATAATAAAAATGTATTTAAATTTAAGAAAATCAAATATCAAATAAAAATCGAATTTTTTTAAATTTAATTATTTTTAGTGTGTAATCATTAAACCGTATAAATTAAACTTAAAAAGTTGTTTCTCTTGTATTAAACGGTCATTAATGGCGAATTACGGTTAGGAATTCGGAATTTGGTCAGATAATTCAATGTTACTTATGCATACATTATTAATTAATAGATTTTTAGTTTTTAATTTTAAGCAATTTTTTACCAAATTATTTTAATAGGATTATTTAAGTTAAATTTAATTATTAAGGTATTGTTTGGTCATTAAATTATTAATTAAACCAAATTGTTATTAAACTTTAATTATTGTTAAAGTTATCTTGCGTTAATTTCTAGTTATAAAAGTATTGGATGCAAATAAGTGCCCAAATTTTCGATCTTTTCATACGTGAATTCATGGTAACAATTTTAAAACCAGAAATGTCTCTTTATTCGATAATTAAAATTCTTCCAAATTACTTTCAAATAAAATAATTCACTCTGTTTTGAATTTATTAACAAAAGATTAAAATGGCTGACGTGTTTGAAATATCATGACAATTCGAAATTAAATTGTACTTTTGAATCTTTTTAAATTGACGGAAATACAGTAATTTTAGGCTTTAATGAACGTTCAAAAGCAAAAATAAAATAAATGAATCTTTTGTGTTCCTTAAACAAGAAGACACATGATTTTTACAATAATTCTACCCATAAAACACCTCGTCTTCAGAAATGCGATATTATAAGTTTAAATCATTTACAATTAAATTTTTTATCGAGATGTTTTTTTTAATCAACAATAGGCTTAGTTTCAATGAAGGGATATATATGCATATTTCAAAGATCGGGTTTGCAATAAAATAGATCGGACGTCTTACGAAATCTTGAAATTAAAATCGCATAAATCCTTTCAACTTTGCTTTTGTTAATTGTTAAATTTATAAATCAAGATGAAACACTAAAAATCAAATGTATGCCTATCGATTTTCCCAAATTATTTTTAATACGATTTTAAAACTTAAATTACATTGTTTACCTCCTTAGGAAGCAAGGCACAAGGTCAGGTGGGCTTTGAAAAGCTAGCGCACTAGATGAAGGGCACTCTAATATATATAAAATGCCTGAGTAACTTCATCGACATTCCCCGGTAAGGGTGCCTCAGGCGATTAACAATAAACTTGCCCCTTCTCAAAGAGAGAAAGAATACTATACACAAAAGATTAAAATGGCCTACTTGTTGCCGATATCCTGCTTCTCAAGTTTTGTAGCATTGCAAGCCGATAATAATGAAGACAAACACAGTAGTATAATATACAAAAGTTTATAATTAACAAAAGTGTATGATAAACAAAAGTGTATAATTAACAAAAGTATGTTACAAAAGTATGCGTCATGCGCTTGGGGTCATAACTGCTACACTTTGATGCCACTGACGTTTAGAGGTTACTGTATTTATTGTGTCTGGGTAAGTCAATAAAATTATGACATTCAATACTGTTGTGGCCTTGCAGGCCGGTAATAATGAAAACAAACACAGTTGTGTAATAAACAAAAGTGTATAATTAACAGAAGTATGTTACAGGAGTAGGCGTCATGCGCTTGGGGCCATAACTGTCACATTTGATGCCACTGACACTTATATGTTACTGTATTTATTGTGTCTGGGTAAGTCCATTTATTCCTAAAATAGGTAGATCAGCTTATCCCATAACTTCAACTAAGGAATCACATTAGTTTTATAACACCCCTTCGTCTTCAAAAATGTGATATTGAACGTTTAATTTATTTACAATTATTTGGAGGTACTGATACAGCTTTTGAACCAGACAAAACTGACTTTTCGTTCGGCTTTTTTCGACTGTTTACGTAAACAGCCGGAAGATGCTAAAGCGTTTATCCAATCGGAAGGCGAGAAAAGAAGACGACATGTCAACTTGTACTTTTATATATTGTAAATTGGCGATTAACAAAAATTTCCAACAGAGAAAAAAAGGATGAAAAAACAAAAAAACAAATAGTCAACAAATAAGGGTTGCCAAAGGCAATAAAAATACGTTAGTTTTAAGTTAGGGTAAGGGTTGGGGTTAGGGTTTTAAAAACTGTTCGGTTTTTTGTCTCGTTCAATGCTGGACCAGTACCGAAAAAAACATTTTTTAATTTAACTAGTGAACACTTTTTTTTAAATTGAACTTACTTGTGAAAACATTTTTTTTAAAGCTGTTTCATTTTTTTTATTCGTCGGAAAATAAATAATTTTTCATAACAATTAATATACGATGAGTTATTTCTTGCTTTAAATATTGTTTCATTATTTTTCTGCTGGGGCGTTCCTTAGTTTTGATTTTGATGCCGGTTCGTTTTCATTCGGCTTTTTCCGGCTCTTTACGTAAGTCTGCTTCGACAAAAGTCGGTTTTGTCTGGTTCAAAAGCTGTAACAGTACCGATATGTTTTGCATTTCACAATAGGAACGGTAGTTCAATGAAATAAATATCTACGTATATTGGTTTTACAATCAAATGGATCGAACGCTCTACAACATGTTAGAATTCAAATTGCATAAGTATGTTCGATTTTTTTAACTCTAAAATGTATCTTCTATATAAAGTTAAGACGTTTTCCTCTCCCAAAATCAGATCGAAGTAAACTAAACAAAATGCATCACACGAATAGAAACACATCACTTTAGTCGTTTATTAATTTTGACCGTGCTTCCAGAAAATTAGAATTATTTTAAAAAGTTATTCGAAAAACGTTATTATTGTAAGCCTCTCCCAACTAAGTTAACCAAAGAGAGGGTAGAAAATTATATTCCTGCTAACAATTAAGTCCTCCCACAAACCTCAAAACACCGCGTAGCGTAGCGGACCTATTATTTAACAAAGAACAAAAAACAGAAACACCGGTTTCAGAATTTGCAAACTAGCCAAATAGCGATCACTAACCAACATTCATAATAACGCTGAACGCTTTGATAGTTTCATAACTTTAACTTAATTTGATGAAATATACCTTACCCGTAAGTACCATAAGTACTTACATATTTTCTTCCCATAAAAGTACAAAAAACTGTCCATTTACAAAGCAAAGTAAAAAACAAACTTTTTCCATGAAGTCGTCCACTACTCTTGCTACACATCTCGCACACGTAATGATTACAATGTCGGTAAGAGTGACATCAAAAATATTTTTACAGATTAATTAATTTTGATATCAACTTATATTTTTTTTAAAATAACAATAACAATTCGCTTAATAACAAAACAAAACTTAAGAATCAAAATATAAAATTGTTTCTTTAATAAAATTTGCTTAAAAAATAAACAAAAACAGAATCAAAATTGTACTTCTACAGAATTTGAACCGAACTGTTATTTTTTGTTTTTGTTTTTTTTCTCGATTTTTTGGAAACACCAAAAACAGAATCAAATTGTACTTCTACAAAATTTGAACCTAACTGTTTTTTTTATTATTTTTTTTTGATTTTTTTGGAAACACCAAAAACAGAATCAAATTGTACTTTTACAGAATTTGAACCGAACTGGTTTTTTTTTTTGGTTTTTTCTTTCGATTGTTTGGAAACACCAAAAACAGAATCAAATTGTACTTCTACAAAATTTGAACCTAACTGCTTTTTTTTGTTTTGTTTTTTTTTTTCTTTCGAATGTTTGGAAACACCAAAAACAGAATCAAATTGTTATTTTACAGAATTTGAACCGAACTGTTATTTTTTTGTTTTGTTTTTTTTTTTTTGATTTTTTGGAAACACCAAAAACAGAATCAAATTGTACTTCTACAGAATGTGAACCGAACTGTGATTTTTTGTTTTCGTTTTTTTTTTTTTGACTTTTTGGAAACACCAAAAACAGAATCAAATTGTACTTCTACAGAATTTGAACCTAACTGTTTTTTTTTGTTTTTTTTTTTTTTTTAGATTTTTTGGAAACACCAAAAACAGAATCAAATTGTACTTCTACAGAATTTGAACCTAACTGTTTTTTTTTGTTTTGTTTTTTTTCTTTCGATTTTTTGGAAACACCAAAAACAGAATCAAATTGTACTTCTACAGAATTTGAACCTAACTGTTTTTTTTTGTTTTGTTTTTTTTCTTTCGATTGTTTGGAAACACCAAAAACAGAATCAAATTGTACTTCTACAGAATTTGAACCTAACTGTTTTTTTTTGTTTTTTCTTGTTTTTTTAGATTTTTTGGAAACACCAAAAACAGAATCAAATTGTACTTCTACAGAATTTGAACCTAACTGGGGTTTTTTTTGTTTTGTTTTTTTTTTTTAGATTTTTTGGAAACACCAAAAACAGAATCAAATTGTACTTCTACAGAATTTGAACCTAACTGGGGTTTTTTTTGTTTTGTTTTTTTTTTTTAGATTTTTTGGAAACACCAAAAACAGAATCAAATTGTACTTTTACAGAATTTGAACCTAACTGTTTTTTTTTTGTTTTGTTTTTTTTCTTTCGATTGTTTGGAAACACTAAAATAACCGTAAATTTAACCTAATCTAAGTTTTTAGTTTGCTTGGACAAAGATCTGTTTGGTTCAGTTCGGTTAAAATTCAGTAGAAGCGCCAACATCTTTTATCCTATGATAAAACAAAATTACAGTCAAAATTTACCAACGAAGGAGATATCCTTCTACACTGTGCCAATTTCTATTTTTGTTACAATCTGAGGTAAACATTTTCTCGACTAGATAGATTTTTCACAATTTAAAAGCAACATTTGTTTCTTTACATTAAAACTGTCCATTGTAGCCTATTTGCGTTCGATCGCTTTTTTACACATTTTATTTCATTCTTTTACATTTATCCCGGGCAACGCCGAGCGACAGGTACCCGCTAGTAAATAATAAACAGCTGAGATCAATCGATCCATGGTTGCTTCTTTTATCAAGCGAAAAACAAGAAGAAGAAAAAGGCACAGGTTGAGAAAAGAAAAAAGAAAAACAAGATAATAAAACAGAGAAAAAAACGAAGAAGAAAAAAAATAAGAGGTTGAGAAGAAGAAGCAAAAATAGAATAGGAAAAGAAGAAGAACAAGAGAAAAACAGGTTGAGAAGAAGAAGAAGAAGAAGAAGAAGAAGAAGAAGAAGAAGAAGAAGAAGAAACAGGTTGAGAAGAAAGAGAAGAAGACGACGAAGAAGAAGGAAGAGGTTGAGAAGAAGAAGCAAAAATAGAAGAAGAAAAGAAGAAGAAAAAGAAAAAACGGTTGAGAAAAATAAGAAGAAGAAAAAAAGAAGAAGAAAGGAAAAGAAAGGAGAAGAAAAAGAAAAACAAAAAAGAAGAAAAAGAAAAATTTTATTGAGAAGAAAAATGCAGAAAAGAGAGAAGAAAATAAGAAAGAAGAGGAAAAGAAAACAAAAACAAGAAGTCAAAAAAAGAAGAAGAAAAAAAAAGAAAACAGAACAAAAAAACTAGTTGATAAGAAGAGAAGAAGAAAAAGAAGAAAGACGAGGTAAATGAAGAAGAAAAATAAGAAGGAGAAAAAAGAACAAAAAGAAGAAGAAGAAGAAGAAGAAGAAGAAGAAGAAGAAGAAGAAGAAGAAGAACAACAAGAAAAAGAAACAATAAAGAAAGAAGGAACAGGTTGTGAAGAAAAAGAAGAAGAAGAAGAAGAAGAAGAAGAAGAAGAAGAAGAAGAAGAAGAAGAAGAATAGAGCAAAGATCCAAAGATTTTATATTTACCCATTTTTTAATAAGGACTTTTAAAGAGAAATATATTTATTACAATTTTTCGTTTAATTTACTATTTTAATTAACTATTTAATTAACTATTTTCAATAAATTATCATTAATCGTTTTATTTTTTATTTTACAAATAACGCTTATTCGCAATTATTTACACACACACACACACACACACGATGATTTTATTAATAAAATATCCATTTTTCGGTTTATTTTCCATAAAGTTATTTATATAAATCTTGTCCGTAATTTTACCAAAAAGAAAAATACAAAAACTGCCGCATTTGTAGCGATGTTTTCTTTTGTCAATTTTCGAAATTTTGGATCCTCAAATCGTGATCAATAGCTTTTTTAGTTTATTGTATTAGTTTTCTTATTTACAATTATTCGTGAACCTTGCAGCAGCGAACGAATAGGTTTTCCTAAAAATAACAACTGTTGATTGGATAAGAATCTTAATACAGAAATTTCATTTCAGCCAATTGAAAGCGAAGAAAATAGACACTTTCGCACCCTTTTAAAAAAACTAGACGTTGGAATATAAGCTTTATGCGCTAAAGATATACTTAAGCTAAGCCTAAGTTATATTTCACATGATTTGCCCGAGATCGTCCACTGCGCGAATTCTTTTCGTCTCATCGCCAGCAACAAATGCTAATCTAGATGGTCGTCGCATAATAATCCACTCCTTCTACTAAATACGCTTCTCTTCAGGGTCAGCACGAGACTGTTTCTTACATGTGATTGTATATTCGGCTGTTTCTCCAAATCCGTCGTTAGTCGTAAATAAAATTTCATTTATTTTAAGATAGATCAATTGTGTCATTCCTTCCGATATTGCCTTTACCTCAACATTAAAGAAACAAAAATATGATAATAACTATCCAGACAAAAATCAACTCCTTACTAGACAACTGCCTCAATTTCGGAAATACTTAACCGCGCGACCGTCCGCCTCAAACACATAAACAGACGCGCGTGAAAAAATGGACACATAAAGGATTCAAATTGCACACAAATCACACAGACCAACCATTTATCGAGTGGCCTTAGCAACAGCCTGGATAACATCTGCCATTTTAAATCTGAAGTGAAAATCAGTCCTTACAAAAATTGATCCGAGCGTTGGTTGTGAAACGAGAGAAGCGTATTGTTACGAATTTAATGCTAATGAAGTTTATATAAAAAAAAAGAATGCGTTGTACTTTGAAAAGTACAATGCATTCTTTTTTTATATAAACTTTATTAGCATTAAATTCGTAAAAATTTCGTTAAAGAACCTGCATTTTTTTTTACAAATCTATTCCTGTTTTACACTATTATTTGATCTATGCGTTATATTTTAATTATTCACAGCGATATTCAAATAGCATAGCGGAAGCAGGTGGTATTCCTGGCGAGAGACAGACGTCTAGTTTGTTAAGGGTAACATGAATTCTGCTAGAAAGTAAAATAAATAAAGAGGAGTGATGAACTTGACAACAGCATAAAGGAGGTAAATCTGCGTGTAAAATCAAGGGAGGCGCGACAGCGCTCTATCCCTTAATAGACTACACAAATGGCCTATGCTGAAAATCCCATTTCTTTGATCAATCATAACTCAAAAACCAATAAATCAAATTAGTTCAACTTTGCACAAAATTTTTATTTGATAGGTTCTATAAGTGTGTAGAATTTCAGCATCATTAGTCAAGGCAACCCAGAGATCCAGAAAGTTCAATCATGAAATCATGTTATCTGTGTGTACGTACGTACGTACGTATGTGCCACCCTGTATCTCATCAACTATTTGATGGATCAGCTGATTTTTGGCGGGTCTAGTTGATAGCATTTTAATTTCAGTTTACCATATATTTTTCAGAAAATTCCAAAAAACCTTAAAAATGACCATGGTGTTGAGGCATATCCTTTACAAAAGTAGTGACATTCCATGATAAATGCCAGTATACATACTGAAATCATGTGCCCTTAATAGGGTTAAGATGAAAATTCATATACACTAAATGTACACAAGCAAGGAAATTCCCAAATTTTTACACTTTTATTGTCATTAAGGGTATGCGAGCACAACAGGGCTATGTATTTTACTGGTAGGAATTTTTCTTCAGCACACCTCACACACTTTATCCACTCATGCATAGAGATTTATACTGTAGTGATGTGATAATGAAATGGTTTGGTTGATATGTAGTCATACCCTTAATGAATGACAATAAAAGTGTAAACATTTGTGAATTTTCTTGCTTTTGTACATTTAGTGTATACGAATTTTCATCTTAACCCTATTAAGGGCATATGATTTCAGTATGCTGGCATTTTTCATGGAATAATAAACAATGTTTCAATTTCGGGAAAATAAATGCCTCTCTTTTCTAGGGGAACATGACTCAATCAATCCTTATGAGCTCCTGCAGTGGATTTATTTTGAATAACGGGTGTATGTTTACTAATATGTATCATAGCATAGTCTAATGGGTACGAGTCCTAGCAATCTTGCTATATTTTAAACATAAAAAACCTTTTGTGTACCTCCCCTTTCACAGGAGCGCCAACGCCTTACAGATCACATCAGTTTGAATATACCAGATCTGGACTTACCTGGTTATCACATGCCGATCACAATCCTATCGCGTTGTTCGTTTTCCTCCCATGACTGGGAACGCCTGCAGTTAATTGTTTCATAACTACGAAGAATTAAGAAATTATCGATCTGAATAAAGGATCCTTATGTACGGTGTTGATGCGCCTTCTGAGCATTCCCGGGCTACGGATCGTTGTTTTAATTATGTTCGAAGTTCAGCCGTTCTTAGCTTGTCGGTCGCTTTCAAATACTTCCACGCGACTCTTCTCTCTTCTCTTCTCTTCTCTTCTCTTCTCTTCTCTTTTCTCCCCCAGCTGATGTCACGTCCGTTCTCAGTACATCCAGAGTCGAGATGACATTTGAATTCACTCGCTTGTATACGTGTCGACATCTGACCGTGAATTAAAATCACGAGATGAATACTAGCAAAAGTACCCACTTACTATTTAACAAGTTGACAGTTTATTCGAGAATAGCCTAGTACAGGGCGAGGATTGGCGGGTGAAGTCAAGGGGCATGACTCAAAGCGACATGCAGATGAGAATCCACTGGTGTGACGTCACGTGGGATCAAAAACGGAACAACGGTTATATTTTTAATCATTATCGATTTTGGAGTTTGACGTGGCTGATCGCTGGAACAATGCGTTAAGGACAAGATAACTATTCAGCGAATAGGTGATGATGTCTGTCTGTCTATCTATTTATCTATCTACCTGACTCTCAAATAGTTACAATAGGTTAGGATTTTGTCTTTGTTATACTTAGTTAATTAAATGTGAATTATACTTATGACTTCTTTAACCATTTCTCTTAATAAACCTCCATGTTTTCTGTCACTTTTTCTGATTTTGATAACAAGAACATTTAAAGCAGCGGCGAAATGACGACACGGCTTCTGAGGAAGAAAGTATGACGATACAGAACAAATGATGATGATTGGTATGCCACCTGCCATCGGGAATCACTAAGGGTGTTGGCTGATAACTTTATTTTCTCAGATCGGCTACCGCCCCTACCTCGTAGTGCATTATCCGAGGGATTTTGCTACATTGAAACGAACACGACGAAGAGAGTGTAAAACATATAAACGCCCCAAAATGATAAAACGATGCGTCTCTATAAATGGCGTAGTTTATTTTACGGCATATCAACCTTTCTATGGGTTATTTAATGCCGATTAAAGTTGTCAAATATAGGTAGAATAATTACTTTATATTCGTAGAATACATTGCTCTCAGAATATATTGATCTTAGAATACATTGCTTTTAAATTAAATTGTTCATAGAAGGAAATTTCACAACGAAAATGGGGACATTACTCCTTAAAATGAATCCCACTGAGATAGACAAGCATTACTCTCAGAAAACACCACCCCAAGAAAAACATTACTTCTTTGAAAACATTATTCTTTGACATTGTTCTCAACGTGATTGACTCTCAGCCAATGCCTTCTCGTATCTATTTGGAGAGAACAATAAAAAGGAGAAATAAGGTTTTGATTTTTCGAAAAATCAGATAGAATAACACGGTTTGGATGAATTATAGATACTAGGGCATGACGTGACCAGCCGATTTATCGGATCGGGTTTCTCTTAACCCCCGTCTAGCCGAAGTAAGGACAGAAGTAGACAGATGACTATCCAGAAGGATGATGTCCTACAGGATCACGGGTCGCAACCCACAACCAACCGGTGACCCCGGCTTCAGAGGGGTAGCCCTCTGCATGGAGTTGCAGTCGGCGAAGTCGTGACCCCGACGATGTGGCGAGTGTCGAGTTGTAACCGGGGCATGACAATAGAAACCAAAGTGCAATACTGCCTAAAGCCGCGTAATGGTTAACGTTTTAACATGTTCAATGGCCTTGGGACGCTATTTAGTATATTTCTTCTTTTTTTTAACATAGTTCACCCCAAACAAGGCAAGTTGCCACTGTAGACGTAAGAGGCTACAGAGAATTAGGATGAAACTTTTGGAGGTCATCCTAAATTGGGAGATGTGCAGCGAGATACTTGTTCACATTAGTTTTAAATTTCTGCATGTAAGTACAGTCGGGGAAACAGAGAGCAGGGAGGGTGTTCCAAAGGCCGGCAGCACAATGAATGAAGCTATTGGAGTAAAATGCTATCCAACATCTGTAGACCTCCACAGTGAATTGATGGGATTTAGCTGATTGTCGGGTTGGTCGAGTGTATTTACGTCGAGGGGGCACTAGATCAGCAAGTTTATCGGAGCACATTCCATTGAAGTACTTGTAAAACAAGCACAGAGATGCAACGTTGCAACGATGGAACAGGGGATTGAGCTGAGTGGATAGTGAGGGATTTATTTCATTAGCGACCCTTTTAAGACCTTGTCTAAGAGGGAGAGATTAGTGGATGATGGAGCACCAGCCCAGACGTGACAACAATACTCCATGAATGAGCAGATGGTGGCTTTGTAAAAGTATAAGATACTGAGAAGTCTTCTAGCACGTTAGAAGGAGCCCAGTTTCTTTGCAGCAGCTTTGGCAATGTTTTCTATTGAAACTGAGACAGCGAAATTCAGAAAAGGGGCAGTCACGTGATGTCATCGACGTAGTTGAGAGTTCATTTGTCAGATCTGGCGATTGAAAATATATTTTAAATGTAGCAATATAAATTACCCCCCTTTCTGTCTGCCTTTCTTGTGCTGATTTTTATGCCCGAACGGAAGTTCAATTTTTCCACGTGAGTAAGTGAGAATAATCCTGAAGATATGCGCTAAAATTGAAATGGGAGCGACAGCTTTAGGGAGAATGTATATAATTATACAATTGTACGATTTTTTTTATTAAGGAGTCACCACTTATCTCTCTGCGGCGAATATGTATTTGCTTGCTACATGCAAAGGCCACTCGGGGATAAGGGTCAATGAGTTTGTCAGGTGGCCGGTAAGCCAACACCGAAATGATTGGTAACGATGGTTGAAACTGGCCAGAATTTGATTATTTAAGAGGACGGCTCAACAAGAATTTGTTTACATTAGACTTGAAAAGGACTGATATAGTCAGTTGGGAAGCAGCCCTGTGTTATTGTGTTCAACAGACGGGTGGTTCTAGGAAATAAACTTTGCCTATGAAATGTTTTTGTTGTAACCACCGAGAGAGAGAGAGAGAGAGAGAGAGAGAGAGAGAGAGAGAGAGAGAGAGAGAGGGGGCAATTATTTCAAGTGGTTGAAGATGGACGAGTTTTTTGTCATAAATGTTCAACAGATTGAAGCTCAGTCGAGCAACGGCAATGAAAATGACAATAGAGTAGAGAAAGACTAGCAACATCTTTTCTGTTAGAAAGAGGTAGTAGGGAGGAGAAGGGGGCATCGCCCACTAGCACGGTAGACGGAGCCCACTTTCTTTGCAGAAGCCTTGGCAATGTCTTCTATGGAAACTGAAAACCGAAATTAAGAAACGGGTCAGTCACGTGATGTCATCGACGTAGTTGGGAGTTTGTTGGTTAGATCCGGCGATGGGAAACGTATTTAAAATTATTGACAGTGGTTATAGATAGACAAGTTTTAGTTGTGAATTTTTACGGGGGGGGGGCATAGATTGGATCGCATGAAACTTGGCCAAATAATGAAGATGGTGCCTGTACAGAATGAGGAGATTCACGAATACGTGCTTTCACGAAAATTAATCTAACAGTTCGGGTAACTGCTTGCACGTACGGAGTCAGCCAATTCTGGCTCGTTGCATGCGAACTGCCTTCAATGGGCCGAGAATCTATGAAGCAATGATAGCAGCCAATTGAGGTCATTGTTTGATGAATCAAAAATGTTAGATTTTTTTTTAAATTGAAATTTAATTTGTATTTAGAGTTGCATAATAGATGAAAACATTTTGATGCTTAACTCGTTTTATAAAAACATTACACTTTTTTTTATCATATAAGACATGAAAAAGAGTAAAGTATGACTAAATACTTTTGACTGTATGTAGATACTATCAAGACTTGGAATGTTATTTTTATCTATATAATAATACGTTCAAGCATTTCGCGTTCGTACATACGTTATCACCTTTCACACCAAACTTTTTAAAAGTGAGATCATCCGATCGCCAAAGATTAAATACAAAACGTACAGAACCCTATATTTGTTTTAATCCTTAATTTAACCTTTCATTCATCAACCACAAGTTCAAAAGACTCGCGAGAAGAACTGGAACCCTGAAGCAAAGCTACTAGACGTTCTTGGCCTTTTGGCTAAGATCAAAGTGTAGTATCTGTTCCGATGGATACTGCACCCCATAGACTGGTATTGTCTTGGTCTTCGGGGCTTGATTTACGCCGATCTATGGGTCTGTCCTGTGCAATTTTAAGAGATCCACCCTCTCAGGCTTCGCCTCCCCTCTTTGGGGGGGGGGAGTAAGTTTATTGCTTACTGCCTGAGGCGCCCCTACCGGGGAATGCCGACGGGGCTGCCCAGGCAATTTTTAAACCCCACTTTCCCGACCCGACCTTGGGTCACATCTTATTTGTGGGAGTAAGATAAAAACTGGCTTTGTGCCTAACTCCTGGAGAGGAGTAAATCAATACTAGACGTACGTCACGCTATACAACAATACATTTGAAGCTATAATTAAAATTCAATTGCACATTTCTAAACGAGTCATAGGCAGAGGTAGCCAGCGCCCGATAAGATTTCGCCAAAAGATTTCGTCCGGGCGACGCCGAATGATCTTGCTTGAGTATATAAAACGGTGCACAATACGAATATTGCCATTGTTTGCAAAAAAATATATAATAATTTACCCATTTCAAAATAAATTAAACTAAAATCGAATAAAACGTCATAAATAGAATCCAGTCGTCCTCTCGACTTACGTTTTTT
Source organism: Sepiola atlantica (assembly GCA_963556195.1). Taxonomy (NCBI): domain Eukaryota; kingdom Metazoa; phylum Mollusca; class Cephalopoda; order Sepiida; family Sepiolidae; genus Sepiola; species Sepiola atlantica. The sequence continues at coordinate 699,108 of CAUVYP010000258.1, forward strand.
ACAACATACTCTTTTCATTCTTATCATTTTAATACATCTAATTGTTATAAGTTTGAATATTCGGTACTACTCCAGATGAAGCGCTTAATTTCCGTGACTGCTCGGCGGCAACGATCGGGCAGGTTGCGGAAGCGCCCGAGAACAGCCGAGACGAAAACGTTTAATTTGTATTCATTGTGGATCAGGCAAGTTTTTACTTAATACTAAAATCGTTATCACATGGCAGTTTAATTTCTCTTTGTTACTTGAAATCATTGAAACGAAACTAATCGATAAGAAAAAAGATTAAAATTTCCCTTTTCTCTCTCTCCTTCCCCCTCTCTCTCTCTCCTTCCCCCTCTCTCTCTCTCTTTCTCTCTCTCTCTCTCTCTCTCTCTCACTCTCTCTCTCTCTTGATATAAAAAGAAGGCAAACCTAATCAATAAGAAGACAAAACGAATCGAAAAGAAAAAGAAGACAAAACTCTCTCGTTCTCTCTGTTCTTTTTTATTAATGATGATGATGATGATGATGATGATGATGATGATGATGATGATGATGATGATGGAGGAATATATTTATGCCTATGTTAAAAATGAAAAATTATTTCCTTTCTTTTTATTATTATCAGATATTATTGAGATTAAACATCTCCTGAATTGCCCATAAAATTTAAATTTGCATACGTGACTATTGTTCCCTTTCCTTTTTTATTATCATCAGCTATTATTAAGATTAAGCCATTCTTCCTTTTCTCATAAAATTTAAATTTGCATACGTGACTACTGTTCCCTTTCCTTTTTTATTATCATCAGCTATTATTAAGATTAAGCCATTCTTCCTTTTCTCATAAAATTTAAATTTGCATACGTGACTACTGTTCCCTTTCCTTTTTTATTATCATCAGCTATTATTAAGATTAAGCCATTCTTCCTTTTCTCATAAAAATTAAATTTGCATACGTGATTATTCTTCCCTTTCTTTTTCATTATAAGCTATTATTAAGATTAAGCGACTATTTCTTTGCTCATAACAATTAAATTTGCATACGTGATAAATGAAGCTAGCCGGACACATGTACGTTCACTTTTGTTATATAGAAACCTTTGTGGTGCTTAATTTAGTTAACTTAACACAGATATATGTATTTAGAGTTTTAATGGGGTCCTGTCCCCATGAGTAATTTAGAGATAGGGCCACATAAATATTTGACGCATAGAAATTAGGTGTGACTTCCATTGTCTTCCTCGGAGAACTTTGCACATATGATATAAATTTTATCTAAATAAGATATATTTGAAGTTTTAAATGAGGTTCGGCCAGCCAGAGCTCTCTTGGGTTAGGAGGGCTCTTATAGAATGCAGAACCACTTCGATTGTCTTTCCCAGAAAATGTTATACATATGATAATATTTCTTAAAAACGGGATATAATTGAAGTCTCAAGTGGGTTATGCCATCAAAGCCTCATTAAGAGTGCATTTAGAGATTAGGAATGCTTCCATTTCTTTCCCAATACATTTGACATAAGAATACATTTATCGATTTTATCTAGATTATCTAGCCTTTTTCTATAGAGAACACACAAACATCACACACACATTGAGTTATATATATATATATATATATATATATATATATATATATATATATATATATATATATATATATATATATATTGTTAGTACTTCATGTATCCACATAAAATATTATAAGAAGATATAATTTTTTATGTATCAGTTTTCAGTATTTACTTCAACAGTGCTCGATACGTAAGTAGAGCTAGGTAGTAAGCAATATATATTTTTATTGCTTACTATATATATATATATATATATATATATATATATATAGTGTCATTTACTGTTTTTATTTTCGATTGAGAAAAAAAGAATTAGAGTTTGACCAAATACATTTGACTGGTAGTGTATGTGTGCATGTGTATATGTATATGTGCATGTGTATATGTGTATGTGTATATGTATATTTGACTAATGGTGTATGTGTGTATTATCAAAGGTTGATTTTCTATCTCTATAAATCTCCGAAGAGGAATAACACATAAATGAATGAATACATAAGTTATCTATTGCTTTGTAATCTTTGTGCATTAGCCATTTCTTCAGAGATGAAACCACCAATTTATTTGACATTCGCTTTCCTTCTCTATTGTATGTTGACCTTTGTTGTGGTAACAAGATAATTAATTTATCCGTGACACTAGATAAATATTTCATGAAATCTAAGATTCAAAAGCCAATGTTCAAGTTCGCTTTATCAAAGACTTTTGGGCGAATGGTTAAGCGGAATTCAAGAATGATGCTCGTCTTTTCAAACGAAAAGGAAGAGAACAATTTCAAATGGGAAATTACGTGCGTAGAAAAACGCGGAAGCTGCGACAACCTTTCACCCGTCTCATTGGTTTCGGAAACATCTCCTCGACTTTTGCGAACCATGACAGGAGCAAATGTACTATATTTCAATATCTAATGTTTCAGGTGCCGTTGTTGAAGACATTAGACATTGCACCGTGTTCGAGTCCCGTAAGATCCAAAGCACAACATTCACTAGGGATGCTTGCAACCTTCATAGGGTGAACCTGCGTTCGTGTTTAAACGTAGACGAAAAAGTGTTCTTTCTATATAAAGTTAGGCATGATTATATGTTTATATGAAAAAGTGTTCTTTCTATATAAAGTTAAGCATGATTATATGTTTATATGAAAAAGTGTTCTTTCTATATAAAGTTAGGCATGATTATATGTTTATATGAAAAAGTGTTCTTTCTATATAAAGTTAGGCATGATTATATGTTTATATGAAAAAGTGTTCTTTCTATATAAAGTTAGGCATGATTATATGTTTATATGAAAAAGTGTTCTTTCTATATAAAGTTAGGCATGATTATATGTTTATATGAAAAGGTGTTCTTTCTATATAAAGTTAGGCATGATTATATGTTTATATGAAAAAGTGTTCTTTCTATATAAAGTTAGGCATGATTATATGTTTATATGAAAAAGTGTTCTTTCTATATAAAGTTAGGCATGATTATATGTTTATATGAAAAAGTGTTCTTTCTATATAAAGTTAGGCATGATTATATGTTTATATGAAAAAGTGTTCTTTCTATATAAAGTTAGGCATGATTATATGTTTATATGAAAAAGTGTTCTTTCTATATAAAGTTAGGCATGATTATATGTTTATATGAAAAAGTGTTCTTTCTATATAAAGTTAGGCATGATTATATGTTTATATGAAAAAGTGTTCTTTCTATATAAAGTTAGGCATGATTATATGTTTATATGAAAAAGTGTTCTTTCTATATAAAGTTAGGCATGATTATATGTTTATATGAAAAAGTGTTCTTTCTATATAAAGTTAGGCATGATTATATGTTTATATGAAAAAGTGTTCTTTCTATATAAAGTTAGGCATGATTATATGTTTACATATTTGTATGTTCAGGGTTTACTCTTAATCTAACCGATCATTATGAATATTGAAATACGGCTGCTAGGCGTAAAAAGGGTCCAAATGTGAGCTATATTCAGTTTTATTTAGTGTCATGCAAAAGGAGAAAAAGAGGGTCAACTATACCAGTAAGAACTAATTGTTCGACTCCTTTTTGTCTCTCTATATATATGGCCGATAAAAGTCATTTGTCTTTTCATTAAAGTCTGCATTAATTGCCCAGGTTTGTATCCAGATCGCCTTAACACTTCCTCGTTCGTTACATGTTGCTTCCAGTTGATATTCAACATCCGGCGAATAAACCATGTCTCCACGGAAAAAGTTTAGTTTCTAATTTAGGGCATATCGTCCAAGTCTCGCATCTATAAAGTAGAATAGACCAAATGTACGCTCGAAGTATCTTCAATCTGGTTTCCAGCGAGATGGTACGAGACTGAAGAACCGAAGACAGCTTCATAAACGCACTCTTTGACTGGGCAAGTCTAGATTTTACGTCTGTCCTACACCTTCCATCTGATGTTATCACTGACTCAAGGTAGTTAAATGATTGTACTTGCGAGACTTCAGTGTCTCTGATCTTGATTTCCAAGGCGAGCATTCGAGGTTTTCCAGAAATATTCATGCAAAACGTATTTTTAGCATTCAGTTTTAATTCGTAGTTTTCGTTTTCTTTAACCACTACGTCAAGAAGTTTTTGTAAGTCTTCAGCCGATGTTGGCATTAGTATCATTAGTGTATCAGAGGTTGTTCACTTGATGTCCTCCAATCGAAACACTCTCCAAACCATCCAGATGCCTCAGGATATTTTCACTCTATAAAGCAGAAAGATACAGAGCAAAAGAGTTCAAATGTGGGCTATATTTAGTTTAATTTCGTTTCATGCAAAGAAGGTAAAAGGAGATGGAAGTCTTTCGTAAGAATTCCGATATCTCGGATATTTGTGAAACTTTCACAATAGGTATGAGACATCAATTAATAAATATTCCGTAAGTTTCAGTTGTTATGAGTACTTTAAATGCTTTTACGGGCACAATCTTCCATTTGAAAATTCAAATATACCAGATTTGAATTGAATTTTATCCATAATCATTAGATACCAATTAAGCAAGATTAATTGAATTTGATCCATGATCATTAGATACCAATTAGACAAGGTTCATTCAATTTGATCCATGATCATTAGATAGCAATTAAGCAAGATTCATTGAATTTGATCCATGATCATTTCATACCAATTAAGCAAGGTTCATTGAATTTGATCAATGATCATTAGATACCAATTAAGCAAGATCCATTGAATTTGATCCATGATCATTAGATACCAATTAAGCAAGATTCATTGAATTTGATCCATGATCATTAGATACCAATTAAGCAAAATCCATTGAATTTTATCCATGATCATAAGATACCAATTAAGCAAGATTCATTGAATTTGATCCATGATCATTAGATACCAATTAAGCAAGGTTCATTTATTTTGATCCATGATCATTAGATACCAATTAAGCAAGATTCATTGAATTTGATCCATGATCATTAGATAACAATTAAGCAAGATTCATTGAATTTGATCCATGATCATAAGATACCAATTAAGCAAGGTTCATTGAATTTGATCAATGATCATAAGCTAGCAATTAAGCAAGATCCATTGAATTTGATCCATGATCATAAGATACCAATTAAGCAAGATTCATTGAATTTGATCAATGATCATTAGATACCAATTAAGCAAGTTTCGTTAGATTTTATCCATGATCATAAGATACCAATTAAGCAAGATTCATTGAATTTGATCCATGATCATTAGATACTAATTAAGCAAGATTCATTTAATTTGATGCATGATCATTAGATACCAATAAAGCGAGATTCATTGAATTTGATCCATGATCATTAGATACCAATTAGACAAGGTTCATTCAATTTGATCCATGATCATTAGATAGCAATTAAGCAAGATTCATTGAATTTGATCCATGATCATTTCATACCAATTAAGCAAGGTTCATTGAATTTGATCAATGATCATTAGATACCAATTAAGCAAGATCCATTGAATTTGATCCATGATCATTAGATACCAATTAAGCAAGATTCATTGAATTTGATCCATGATCATTAGATACCAATTAAGCAAAATCCATTGAATTTTATCCATGATCATAAGATACCAATTAAGCAAGATTCATTGAATTTGATCCATGATCATTAGATACCAATTAAGCAAGGTTCATTTATTTTGATCCATGATCATTAGATACCAATTAAGCAAGATTCATTGAATTTGATCCATGATCATTAGATAACAATTAAGCAAGATTCATTGAATTTGATCCATGATCATAAGATACCAATTAAGCAAGGTTCATTGAATTTGATCAATGATCATAAGCTAGCAATTAAGCAAGATCCATTGAATTTGATCCATGATCATAAGATACCAATTAAGCAAGATTCATTGAATTTGATCAATGATCATTAGATACCAATTAAGCAAGTTTCGTTAGATTTTATCCATGATCATAAGATACCAATTAAGCAAGATTCATTGAATTTGATCCATGATCATTAGATACTAATTAAGCAAGATTCATTTAATTTGATGCATGATCATTAGATACCAATAAAGCGAGATTCATTGAATTTGATCCATGATCATTAGATTACAATAAAGCAAGATTCATTGAATTTGATCCATGATAATTAGATACCAATTAAGCAAGATTCATTGAATTTGATCCATATATCATAAGATACCAATTAAGCAAGATTCATTGAATTTGATCCATGATCATTAGATACCAATTAAGAAAAATTCATTGAATTTGATCCATGATAATTAGATACCAATTAAGCAAGATTCATTGAATTTGATCAATTATAATTAGATACAAATTAAGCAAAGTTCATTGAATTTGATCCATGATCATTAGATACCAATCAAGCAAGGTTCATTGAATTTGATCAATTATCATTAGATACTAATTAAGCAAGATACATTGAATTTGATCCATGATCATTAGATACCAATTAAGCAAGATTCATGTAGTTTGATCCATGATCATTAGATACCAATTAAGCAAGGTTCATTCAATTTGATCCATGATCATTAGATACCAATTAAGCAATGTTCATTCAATTTGATCCATGATCATTAGATTACAATTAAGCATAATTCATTAAATTTGATCCATGATCATTAGATACCAATTAAGCAAGGTTCATTCAATTTGATCCATGGTCATTAGATTACAATTAAGCATAATTCAATGTAATTTGATCCATGATCATTAGATTACAATTGAGCAAGATTCATTGAATTTGATCCATGATCATTAGATACCAATTAAGCAAGATCTATTGAATTTGATCCATGATTATTAGATACCAATTAAGCAAGGTTCATTGAATTTGATCCATGATAATTAGATACCAATTAAGCAAGGTTCATTGAATTTGATCCATTATCATTAGATACCAATTAAGCAAGATTCATTGAATTAGGTCCATAATCATTAGATACCAATTAAGCAAGGTTCATTGAATTTGATCCATGATCATTAGATACCAATTAAGCAAGATTCATTGAATTTGATCCATGATCATTAGATACCAACTAAGCAAGATTCATTGAATTTGATCCATGATCATAAGATACCAATTAAGCAAGATTCATTGAATTTGATCCATGATCATAAGATACCAATTAAGCAAGATCCATTGAATTTGATGCATGATTATTAGATTACAATTGAGCAAGATTCATTGAATTTGATCTATGATCATTAGATACCAATTAATCAAATTCATTGAATTTAATCCATGATCATTAGATACTAATTAAGCAAGATTCATTGAATTTGATCCATGATCATTAGATACCAATTAAGCAAGATTCATTGAATTTGATTCATGATCATTAAATTCCAATTAAGCAAGATTCATCGAATTTGATCTATTTTTATTAAATACCATTTAAGCAACGTTCATTAAATTTGATCAATTATCATTAGATACCAATTAAGCAAGATTCATTGAATTTGATCCATGATTATTAGATACCAATTAAGCAAGGTTCATTGAATTTGATCAATTATAATTAGATACCAATTAAGCAAGATTCATTGAATTTGATCCATGATCATTAGATACCAATTAAGCCAGGTTCATTGAATTTGATCCATGATCATTAGATACCAATTAAGCAAGGTCCATTTTATTTGATCCATGATCATTAGATTACAATTAAGCATAATTCATTAAATTTGATCCATGATCATAAGATACCAATTAAGCAAGATTCATTGAATTTGATCCATGATCATTAGATACTAATTTAGCAAGGTTCATTGAATTTGATCCATGATCATTAGATACCAATTAAGCACAGTTCATTGAATTTGATCCATGATCATTAGATAGCAATTAAGCAAGATTCATTGAATTTGATCCATGATCATAAGATACCAATTAAGCAAGATTCATTGAATTTGATCCATGATCATTAGATACTAATTTAGCAAGGTTCATTGAATTTGATCCATGATCATTAGATACCAATTAAGCAAGATTCATTGAATTTGATCCATGATCATTAGATACCAATTTAGCAAGGTTCATTGAATTTGATCCATGATCATAAGATACCAATTAAGCAAAGTTCATTGAATTTGATCCATGATCATTAGATAGCAATTAAGCAAGATTCATTGAATTTGATCCATGATCATAAGATACCAATTAAGCAAGATTCATTGAATTTGATCCATGATCATTAGATACTAATTTAGCAAGGTTCATTGAATTTGATCCATGATCATTAGATACCAATTAAGCAAGATTCATTGAATTTGATCCATGATCATTAGATACCAATTAAGCAAGATTCATTTAATTTGATCCATGATCATTAGATACCAATTAAGCAAGATTCATTGAATTTGATCCATGATCATTGGATTACAATTGAGCAAGATTCATTGAATTTGATTCATGATCATTAGATACCAATTAATCAAAATTCATTGAATTTGATCCATGATCATTAGATACCAATTAAGCAAGATTTATTGAATTTGATCCATGATCATTAGATACCAATTAAGCAAGATTCATTGAATTTGATTCATGATCATTAAATACCAATTAAGCAAGATTCATCGAATTTGATCCATTATTATTAAATACGATTTAAGCAAGGTTCATTGAATTTGATCGATTATCATTAGATACTAATTAAGCAAGATTCATTGAATTTGATCCATGATCATTAGATACCAATTAAGCAAGGGTCATTGAATTTGATCAATTATCATTAGATACCAATTAGCAAGATTCAGCGAATTTGATCCATTATTATCAAATACCATTTAAGCAAGGTTCATTGAATTTGATCAATTATCATTAGATACCAATTAAACAAGATTTATTGAATTTGATCCATGATCATTAGATTCCAATTAAGCAAGATTCATTGAATTTGATCCATGATCATTAGATACCAATTAAGCAAGGTTCATAGAATTTGATCCATGATCATTAGATACCAATTAAGTTAGATTCATTGAATTTGATCCATGATCATTAGATACCAATTAAGCAAGATTCATTGAATTTTATCCATGATCATTAGATACAAATTAAACAAGGTTCATTGAATTTGATCCATGATCATTAGATACCAATTAAGTGCTGTTACTTGAAGTAACATTACTTGGAGAAAGTGCAACATTCCTCGTATGAGCTAGTGTATATTTATGCCGATGAAACATAATTTTAGGCTTCGAATATAATGTTATTTTGAATATTTTGTCCGGATTTACTTGTAGGGTGAAGTATCCTCATGTCAGGTTGTCTTGTCAAACACTTGTACAGAGAGTCCGAAGACACTCGAGGATGGTGTCTAGTACGTAATTCAAACTCTCCTGTGTGTTTTTTTTTTAAAATTTATTTTCATCTTTTTGTTTATGCTGGGGATAGGGCATCCTACCGGAGGTCAAACATTCGCCGGCTATTTCAGACACTCCAGCCGAGTGATCATTTTAAGATTCTAACCGTCCCTTTAAGTGAAATTGTTTGTATCTCTCTTGCACTCGGTTCACCGGGTATATTCGCCAGATATTTTTTTGAATTCTTTTACTTTTTTCTTCTTTTTGTATGCATGTATGTGTGTATGTCTAGCAAAAAGTTCAAAACTACAAAAAAACACATACTGCAAAGTTGGTATATTCTTGATCAGTGTTGCCATGGGTGAATGATATCTAAAACATTTTTTAAACTCATTCGTTGAGAGTCAAATGGACCATGTTCTGTTAGGGGGTGGTTTTACAGGCATTCTAAATCTTATGATGAACAATGTGGAAAGAAAATTCAACCTCATTTCTCGAGTAAAAAAAACTTCAGGAAATTACTCGACATCATTTCTTTTCAAAGGGATGAGGCGGTGGCAAGAAACTCGAAAATGATATTTTAGTAGTGTTCTGGAGGCCTCCTTAATTTTATTTGTGTTATTTCGGTAGCACTGTAGAGGCCTCCTATATTTTATTTTATTTCACTCTATATGGGAGGAGGAGAAAGAGAGAGTTTGAAATACAAGGGGGGGAAACAGGAAAGGGGAATGAGATGAAGATAAGAGGACACTAGGAGAAAGAGAGGTAGATATATAAGAATTTTAATAGAAATATGTAACACTTTTTAACCTCTTCTATTTTGTCCCGAGCAACGTCGGGTAGCCCTGCTAATTAAAACAATAAATAAAACAGATTATGTTTTCGAAAACTAAAAACGTGTACAAAAAAGTATTTTTTTGCTGCGACTGAATTACTTTTACTGATACGCTTGTGAAAGGTATGACTACATATATTTCACCCCCAGTTATGGATTAAATCGTAGGATAGTCAGTCTACCAATATATATATAGAGAGAGATGCAAACCTTTCTCAAGGGTATTAGAAGGACAAATCCGAAATAATACATCTCTCTCTCTCTCTCTCTCTCTCTCTCTCTCTCTCTCTCTCTCTCTCTCTCTCTCTTATTTAGCCGTTAAAATGTACGTTAGTTACCACCCATGAGCAGGAGGCCTCCGTCCGTTCGGGTCGACCATGGTTAGTGAATCCTTAGCCTAGTTGTTTTGGTTGTGTTTTCGGCTGGAGCAGTGCCTCGTGTGGCTGAAAAGAAAATTGCGTGAGCGGTAGTCGCTGTTGCAAAATTCACAAACATGTGCGGTCTCTGGACTGTTGGCAATGGTGCTCTCATTTCTGCGTGCACACTCCTCCGCAGCAGCGTTCAACAGCTTCTCGACCCCTGTTTTCAGATCTTAGTTCAGGGTTCTTCTACACATTGAGCAGTCATCTGCAACGCTCTCCCATTGAGCAGTCATCTGCAACACTCTCCCATTGAGCCGTCATCTGCAACGCTCTCCCATTGAACAGTCATCTGCAACGCTCTCCCATTGAGCAGTAAACTGCAACGCTATCCCATTGAGAAGTCATCTGCAACACTCTCCCATTGAGCAGTCATCTGCAACGCTCTCCCATTGAGCAGTCATCTGCAACGCTCTCCCATTGAGAAGTCATCTGAAACACTCTCCCATTGAGCAGTCATCTGCAACGCTCTCCCATTGAGCAGTCATCTGCAACGCTCTCCCATTGAGCCGTCATCTGCAACGCTCTCCCATTGAGCAGTCATCTGCAACGCTCTCCCATTGAGCAGTAAACTGCAACGCTCTCCCATTGAGAAGTCATCTGCAACACTCTCCCATTGAGCAGTCATCTGCAACGCTCTTCCATTGAGCAGTCATCTGCAACGCTCTCCCATTGAGCAGTCATCTGCAACGCTCTCCCATTGAGAGGTCATCTGCAACACTCTCCCATTGAGCAGTCATCTGCAACGCTCTCCCATTGAGCAGTCATCTGCAACGCTCTCCCATTGAGCAGTCATCTGCAACGCTCTCCCATTGAGAAGTCATCTGCAACACTCTCCCATTGAGCCGCTATCTGCAACGCTCTCCCATTGAGAAGTCATCTGCAACACTCTCCCATTGAGCCGTCATCTGCAACACTCTCCCATTGAACAGTCATCTGCAACACTCTCCCATTGAGCAGTCATCTGCAACGCTCTCCCATTGAGCAGTCATCTGCAACGCTCTCCCATTGAGAAGTCATCTGCAACACTCTCCCATTGAGCAGTCATCTGCAACGCTCTCCCATTGAGCAGTCATCTGCAACGCTCTCCCATTGAGCAGTCATCTGCAACGCTCTCTCATTGAGCAGTCATCTGCAACGCTCTCCCATTGAGCAGTACACTGCAACACTCTTCCATTGAGCCGTCATCTGCAACGCTCTCCTATTTAGCAGTCATCTGCAACGCTCTCCCATTGAGCAGTCATCTGCAACACTCTCCCATTGAGAAGTCATCTGCAACGCTCTCCCATTGAGAAGTCATCTGCAACACTCTCACATTGAGCCGTCATCTGCAACGCTCTCCCATTGAACAGTCATCTGCAACGCTCTATTATTGAGCAGTCATCTGCAACACTCTTCCATTGAGCCGTCATCTGCAACGCTCTCCCATTGAGAAGTCATCTGCAACACTCTTTAATTGAGCCGTCATCTGCAACGCTCTCCCATTGAGCAGTCATCTGAAACACTTTTCCATTTAGCCGTCACTTGCAACGCTCTCCCATTGAGCAGTCATCTGCAACGCTCTCCCATTGAGAAGTCATCTGAAACACTCTCCCATTGAGCCGTCATCTGCAACGCTCTCCCATTGAGCAGTCATCTGCAACGCTCTCCCATTGAGCAGTAAACTGCAACGCTCTCCCATTGAGAAGTCATCTGCAACACTCTCCCATTGAGCAGTCATCTGCAACGCTCTTCCATTGAGCAGTCATCTGCAACGCTCTCCCATTGAGCAGTCATCTGCAACGCTCTCCCATTGAGAGGTCATCTGCAACACTCTCCCATTGAGCAGTCATCTGCAACGCTCTCCCATTGAGCAGTCATCTGCAACGCTCTCTCATTGAGCAGTCATCTGCAACGCTCTCCCATTGAGAAGTCATCTGCAACACTCTCCCATTGAGCCGCTATCTGCAACGCTCTCCCATTGAGAAGTCATCTGCAACACTCTCCCATTGAGCCGTCATCTGCAACACTCTCCCATTGAACAGTCATCTGCAACACTCTCCCATTGAGCAGTCATCTGCAACGCTCTCCCATTGAGCAGTCATCTGCAACGCTCTCCCATTGAGAAGTCATCTGCAACACTCTCCCATTGAGCAGTCATCTGCAACGCTCTCCCATTGAGCAGTCATCTGCAACGCTCTCCCATTGAGCAGTCATCTGCAACGCTCTCTCATTGAGCAGTCATCTGCAACGCTCTCCCATTGAGCAGTACACAGCAACACTCTTCCATTGAGCCGTCATCTGCAACGCTCTCCTATTTAGCAGTCATCTGCAACGCTCTCCCATTGAGCAGTCATCTGCAACACTCTCCCATTGAGAAGTCATCTGCAACGCTCTCCCATTGAGAAGTCATCTGCAACACTCTCACATTGAGCCGTCATCTGCAACGCTCTCCCATTGAACAGTCATCTGCAACGCTCTATTATTGAGCAGTCATCTGCAACACTCTTCCATTGAGCCGTCATCTGCAACGCTCTCCCATTGAGAAGTCATCTGCAACACTCTTTAATTGAGCCGTCATCTGCAACGCTCTCCCATTGAGCAGTCATCTGAAACACTTTTCCATTTAGCCGTCACTTGCAACGCTCTCCCATTGAGCAGTCATCTGCAACGCTCTCCCATTGAGAAGTCATCTGCAACGCTCTCCCATTGAGCAGTCATCTGCAACGCTCTCCCATTGAGCAGTCATCTGCAACGCTCTCCCATTGAGCAGTCATCTGCAACACTCTCCCATTGAGTCGTCATCTGCAACGCTCTCCCATTGAACAGTCATCTGCAACGCTCTCCCATTGAGAAGTCATCTGCAACACTCTCCCATTTAACTATCATCTGCAACGCTCTTCCATTTAGCAGTCATCTGCAACGCTCTCCCATTGAGCAGTCATCTGCAACGCTCTCCCATTGAGAAGTCATCTGCAACACTCTCCCATTGAGCCGTCATCTGCAACGCTCTCCACATTGAACAGTCATCTGCAACACTCTTTAATTGAGCCGTCATCTGCAACACTCTCCCATTGAGCAGTCATCTGCAACGCTCTCCCATTGAACAGTCATCTGCAACGCTCTCCTATTGAGAAGTCATCTGCAACACTCTCCCATTGAGCCGTCATCTGCAACGCTCTCCCATTGAACAGTCATCTGCAACACTCTCCCATTGAGCCGTCATCTGCAACACTCTCCCATTGAGCAGTCATCTGTAACACTCTCCCATTGAGCAGTCATCTGCAACGCTCTCCCCTTGAACAGTCAACTGCAACGCTTTCCCATTGAGAAGTCATCTGCAACACTCTCCCATTGAGTCGTCATCTGCAACGCTCTCCCATTGAACAGTCATCTGCAACGCTCTCCCATTGAGAAGTCATCTGCAACACTCTCCCATTGAGCAGTCATCTGCAACGCTCTCCCATTGAGCAGTCATCTGCAACGCTCTCCCATTCAGCAGTCATCTGCATCGCTCTCTCAGGACCCAATGTCGATGTTGATTACCATCATGTCACACCTCACAACATTCTTGGATCGAAGTTGGGGGTAGTCGGTGGATCTCTTCCCGTGTGCCAGCTCCCCATACAGGATTTCCTTTGGAATACGCCCATCCTCCATGCGGTAGACATGGTCCAACCAGCGTCGTCTGCGTTGCCTGATGAGGGTGAACAATCTGGGGAGGCTCGCGCGGGACATGACCAAGTATGCGGCATCACGATAGTAATAATTAAGCATTGTTAAACAATAATGACAGGACTTAAATTATTTGAATAATTTAACAACATCAATTAGTTGGATTTCTTTTAATTAAATCATTCTACAACTTGAATCGTTTAAAGAAAATGTATTTTTTAAAATTGAATTTCTTATAATCAGATCGTTTTTCCCCACCATAAAGTACCTGACTCTTGATGCTACCATCTACTTATATAAGAGTCAGATTACCATAAGATGGGGATGTACTGCTGCCACATCTGTGGAGGTGCCGCCTAGAGCACTCTTTCTTGCCTTGACAGAGTAAATCCCAATGGGGTATCCACATTCTACAGTAGTATGTTCTCTTTTTACCCCGATAGCCCCTTTTTCACAAAAGAGACGTTGTTAGTCTTTCTCTACTCAACTCGGTTTCCTACCACCACTGTAAAGAACTTTCCTTTCTTCCTTCGTGTGCCTAACATCAAACATAATTTCAACGAGTTATTTCCCCAAGAACCTCATATCTGTAGAACACATTACTACGAGGCTTCTTCCCGACAGACTACAACATGGTCGTCTTCAAGTTTAATGTCAACAAATACCTGTCAATCCGTTTTCTTAAATAATACAAATTTTGTTCATTTCATTCATCGTTTTCAATTCTCTCATTGCATTGTTCATATCCAACTGACAATCTCATTAACCCTTATCCTCGGGTGTCTTTCGGCCTCGATAAATGATGGCTCATTATTTAAATAATAATAATTGCGGTTTGAATTTACGTTCGATGAATAATTCGTAGTAAGAAAGAAAAAGGTTACCAAAAATGTGATTTAGACGCCGGTTCGGTTTGATTCGGCTATTTCCGGCTGTTTACATATTTCGTTTTGTCGATTCGACTATCCTAATACCCATTATATAAATTTCACAAAAATTGGAGATGTCTTTCCCCCCCTTTTTATTTAATTAAAACTAAATTAGTTCACATTTAGACCCCTTACGCTTGGCAGCTGTGTTCCAAAGATCGGTTAATTGGTTTAGGAGTGAATCCTATACATGCAAATATATAAACATATAAACATACCTAACTGTGTATGAATAGAGATGTTAATGTTTTCCCCTTTTGTTGATTGAGCACACGTCGTCATTTGCCAAACCCATCATCAGTCAATAGAGAACAATAAATGATATTTTCCATTTTTGCACAAAGAATGTGCACCTGTTATTTTCTTATCAACCATAACCGCTGAAAGATTCGATATTACCTAGCTTAATTAGATGCCTAACTCCTTGGCGTTTATCATTAGGTGAAACAAAAGAAGACAGTTAGATCTGAGAGGTTGACAGACAGATGCAAACGGAATAAAAGATAAGTGCGCGTCGGAATACAATAAACAGTAGACAGCTGGTTGCAAGATGAACAGCTTCCGAGTTCTGGCCCGAAGCTTAAGTATGCATATTTTACTTAGCATTTGATCAGCTATATTAAATGTCCCTTTGAAGAATTACAATTATCAATTCACTGCCAAAAATTAATCAAACAACACAACCAAACACACCGGTACACACACACACATGCACACATGCACACATATATGTATGTATCACTTCATTCCCTTAGGCTGTTGTTAACGATCTGATATTTAATTAAATTATACGCATCTTTTCCTAGCTCCGTTTGTATATAAGATGGCGCCTAATAACTTGAAAAACCTTATGTTCTTTTGTGAAATTGCACTTATGATTTCTCTAACAATGTCAGTGTTCTCTTTTTTGTTTTATCTTATGTTTCGGGGCACAATTTTTAAACTTCTAAAAAGTCCCATGTATAAAAAATCTACGATATATATCTCTATATTTGGTTGTTCCCGTGTAGACGAAACAGGCCGACAAGTATATGGACTTTTTTGAGAGGTGAATAAAGAAATGGTCACTGTAATCTAAAATTCTATTGTTATGTATACATATATATATATATATATATATATATATATATATATATGTGTGTGTGTGTGTGTGTGTGTGTGTGTGTGTGTGTGTGTGTGATTTTATGAAGGCTTACCAAAGCATTCCTTTCAGGACACCAATGATCACCATTAAAGATATTTTTTCTTACAAATATTATTTATTCAAATTAAATGTTTTTTCCTACACGTGTTTCACTACCAAGCAGGTACTTGCTTGGCAGATCATCAGGGAAATTAAATGTCTGGAATACGGGTCATTTAATTTCCCTGATGATCTGCCAAGGAAGTACCTGCTTGGTAGTGAAACACGTGTAGGAAAAAACATTTAATTTGAATAAATAATATTTGTAAGAAAAAATATCTTTAATGGTGATCATTGGTATCCTGAAAGGAATGCTTTGGTAAGCCTTCATAAAATCACATATAAATGCTCTGTACTCTGTAATCGAGTATCATCGAGCTTGTTTTTATTGGTACAACCCCGGTCTTCACTGAATGATCTATTTTATAAGTGAAAAATCTAAATCTATATATATATGTATGTACGTATATATATATATATATATATATATATATATATATATATATATATATATTAATATATGTATTACAGAAAGTCAGAACAACATCAGTTAATAAATATTATGCTCCTATTTTTTACATTTCTTAATAATCGAGCACTCTGCTTAGGTTCTCTTCTACTAACATTGTATATATATATATATATATATATATATATATATATATATATATATATATATATATATATATATATATATATATATATATATATATGAAGCAATCCAACAAAAGATATAAGCGTCAACTAATATCTTATAATTAGTGAAACATCGAATTTGGATTTGACTTGAGTTGCACAAGTTGGGATTTCGGAACTTTGATTGGACTTTTTGTATTATTTTGATTGATTTATTTATCATTAACATTGAATATGGACACATTTCGCGACTGGATAACTTTGCCGGCCCCTTCAATTTCACGTATTTGGACTGCTGTTTGTATCTTGGAGTAATGTCCTTCCTGATTATGCTTCTCAACATGTATGACCTGGATGGACTGTATGGATTCAACAAAAGTATGTTTTTGGATTGATATGTTTGATGTTATGTATTTTTGTATATTTGTGTATATAATTTTATATATTTTCAAAGCGTAATTTTATTGCCTGTAGTAGTATAACTGCGGTAATGGTCCTCTGAAGAGAAGAATTATCTTTGAAAACTCATGAGCTAAGGACTTAAGGATGCTTTGCATGAACTTTGAATTCTAATAAAATTTGATTGACACCTTATTTTATTACTTCATTTTATATTATAATATATATATATATATATATGAAATATTAGTTATTAAAAATAACAAGCAATTTGAAAGCCATACAATGCATTTAAGTTTTATTAACTTTTTTTTTTTTTCAATTGAATTTTCGAAGATATACTTCTTCATCAGAATTAAATAAAGATATATAAAATACCTTTCATTTTTTTTTTTTTTCCTTTTAGATCTCATCTTGTTTTTTTTTGTGTGTTATCAGTTCGATGTAAATGGACGAATGAGAGTCTTTTTTTTCCGGACGGCACGTGGCGGTGCAAGGTATTTTATATATCTTTATTTAATTCTGATGAAGAAGTATATATTCGAAAATTCTATTGAAAAAAAAAAAAAGTTAATAAAACTTAAATGCATTGTATGGCTTTCAAATTGCTTGTTATTTTTAATAACTAATATTTCCTATATAATCAATGCTTTCTAACGAGGACAAAAACCACATTATATATATATATATATATATATATATATATATATATATATATATATATATATATATGTGTGTGTGTGTGTGTGTGTGTGTGTTTGATCGCAGTTCGCGCCCGCCGACCGTCGGGAATTAGCTTCCTGCACTGAAGATTGCGTAAGCATGAAACATCGATGTCTGTAGGTAATAAATAATTAATATTTATTTATAAACTATTATTATATAGCCCTCTTTACTAAGGCTGGGAACTCTGAGTAAATTTAATTACAAGCAGTACTACTAGTTTCATTGCGAGATCCAACACGAGTTGCTGTTGTTGTTGATCACTGTTCCTCGCTTGCTGTGAATACCCGCCGATTAAAGTATATATATATATATATATATATATATATATATATATATATATATATATATATATATATATATATATATATATATAAATATATGTATATATATATGTATATAAATATATGTATATATAAATATATGCATATATATAAATATATTTATATATATATAAATATATGTATATATATATATAAATATATGTATATATATATGTATATATATATATATATATATATATATATATATATATATATATATATATATATATATATATATATATATACATGTGTAAATATAAATGGGAATATTACACAGCATATACGACCGAACCGGCGCCATGGATATGCTTCAACATGGATACGATAACCGGCTTTGAAATGAGTTGAATCTGCATACGCTGTTCTTTGTCCTAATACAAGCAAGCCTTTATTGGCAGAGTAAAATGTATGCATCGATCATGTTATATTTGACATCCCCGACCCAACGCGATATTTCATCTTTTACGGGACGGGCATTCAAGAATACGGAATCGCCATTAAATAACTGTTGGCAAGGTCTAAAAACTCTGCATTTACACACAGATGTAATATGTATTATTTGCACACCGGATGACGTCACATGTGTTATATGCGAGATAGAAGGTGTGTCTGAAAAATAACGTGAAAGAGTGACCGGCGAAGTGGGTTATCATCTATAATCATGATGAGGCGGTAGACATATGTTTCTTTTTACGTGTCTTTGAGGCTGACGATGTGGGCCAAAATAAGGGTCCTATCTTTAAATTTGAATAACTTGAATTTGAATAACTTCCACAAAATAAAAGTTAAACTCACCAAACTTTATGTGTATGACCCATCCGAGATTTTTTGAAATAGACAAAACAAATTTTAGCCGAAAAACACTTCTTAAAACTTACAAAAACTAAAGTATTGTTTTTTACACTGTTTTGAGTTTTTTAAGCAAAAATAATGTTTTCTAAATGAGGGTACGTTCCTTAGGGCTAATACGGCTCATGCTTGCTTCGGAAGGGGTCCTTTACTTATTCTAGAAAAATAAAAAATAAAAATCAATAAATAAAAAAGTTATGAATTTTTAAAAATAGGACCCTTATTTTTGCCCACCCTATATTTCAATTTTCAAATGGAAACTTGTGCCCATATTATGCTCTCTCAAAAATCTTTAAGATACTCCAAAAGAACGAAAATTTGGGAAATACTTATTCATTGATGTTTAATACCTGTTGTTAAAATTTAAAATGCTGTCGAAGCTTCCTCAGCAATGTCAATCCCCTAACAACATCTTAGGAAGAAACCAGACTACAGCTAGTTACCAGAGCGCTAGACAATGCCCTTCTCTTAGTAACATGGGTATCCGCTTTCTGGGGCCTTCCCTCCTAGCTCAGAAGCAACCTGAGTTCAGTGGAAAACAACCCAACTGAATGATGAAGAATATTATTAGACGATTCAAATAATGAGAGAAATTTACAAAATTTGATAACTGATGAGGACGGTTTATGACAACAGTTTATTATTTGCAGTTGGCTGTGTTGTAGCCATCAGGGTAGCAGACTTAGTTTCTAGATAGACTTTCTGACCGGAAGGCAGGAGAAAACGCCAGCACCCCAGCGCAAGAGCCATGTTGGCCTCTAAACATAACCCGGGCAACCCGTCGAGATTTCCCCGGTAGGGACGCCTCAGGCAATTGACAATAAACCAACCCCTTCCCAAAGAGGAAAGGCAAAGCCTGGGATGGTGGACCTTGTAGGACTACCCAAGACATAATACCTTGATCCGACAGATGAAAGCCACCGAAATAACCAGTCTCTGTCGAACTGATCGTCGAGAACGTATCATCGACTGGTATTTAGGCGGTAAAATCATCAGTTAACTTTCGAAGGCTGGATAATTTTTGAATGCGTCCTCATCTCTTATGGAATCTCCTCTCTGCCTGTCTATTTACTTCTATCGCTTACAGAATTATTTACGTAAAAGTTTCCCGCATTTTTTTTTTACTCACAGCCCAAATGATAATTATAGTAAGAAAATAGTATATCTCTTCGTCGGTTTACTTTTTTTAGATGCCATCCTCTTGACCAAATCCTAATAAACACATTTGTTCATTGTACACTGACTGATATCATAGACATTCACAATAAAAATGTCGTTTTTTTGTCTTACACAAATTCATAACGGCATAAGAGGCATACTATAGGTCCCCTTTCTGTTGATTTGAAACCGACGGTACCGATGTTGTCTTAATCTTCTCTTATTACATATATAAATAAATATTACATTTTTATTTTTTAATTTTTCTTCATAATCGAAAACTCTGATGAGATTCTCTCTTACTAAACTTATATATATATATATATATATATATATATATATATATATATATATATATATATATATGTTCGATTGAACAGGAGTTCTAGCTTCTGTTTATTCATTTTCTGATCTATTATTTCCAGTCATCGAACGACCGATTTGGTGTTGTTATCCATGGTGTGTAAGAAATCCCCATATTTTTGGCGAACGTTTTCTTACACACCATGGATAACGACACCAAATCGGTCGTTCGATGACTGGAAATAATGGGTTAGAAAATGAATAAACAGAAGCTAGCACTCTTGTTCGATCAAACCTGTATAAAGGAAAGAATGCTGCCTGATTATATATATATATATACACACACATATATATATACACATATATATATATATATATATGTATACATATATATATATAAACATGTATATATACATATATATATACATATATACATATATATACATATATATACATATATATATATGTATATATATAAATATATACATATATATACATATATATGTATATATACATATATATATACATATATATACATATATATGTGTATATATATGCGTATATATACATATATATACATATATATACATATATATATACATACATATATAGATATATATATATATAGAGAGAGATACATATATATATATATATATATATATATATATATATATATATATATATATATATATATATATATATATTAGTGTAAAATGCACGATATATCATAAAAAAGAAATGCCGTGAAAGACAAGATGTGTGAAAAAAAGACAAACGGAAATAACAAATTTTAAATACAGAAAAAAATCATCAAAGAAAACAAGAGATTATACCGGTTTCGTTCGGATCAACTTTTTTCACACACACACATATTTACAGTTCTCTATTTGTTTATTTACAAAGAGCATAACATTACGCTAAGAATCAGCAGACGATATCACTTAACGACAGTGCCAGACCCGATGATATGGGCTTATATACTTTATATACACAATTTAAAATTGTTTACACAAATCGGAGCTACAGTTTATACTCTAATATTAATGAACTATGGCCCCGACGATTGTGCACTGTAGCACCGACACATAAACTGATTTGTATAGACCACGTTGATATGTTTATGTAAAGTATATCTATAAAGTTCTATCTTGTATTTCCTACTTTTTAAAACAATGGTTTTAAGTTAATTTTATCAATACTTTCGAACTTGTTTACTTTACTCATATATATATATATATATATATATATATATATATATATATATATATATATATATATATATATATATATATATAGTCTTGGAAGTTTCTCAACCATTAAAACTATATTTTAAAAAAAAACTTACGTCCCAAGTCGTTCAGTGGAAAATCACTCATGTAAGTCAATTTAATTTTTTCAGTTATTATATTAGTTTGCTTCTAACATTATTTAAGGGATCATCAGTTGTTTACCATGAAAAACTGTATATATATATATTCAAAAAATGGTTATAGAAAGCTAACATTAGTGCAGGATTTTATATAAATTTAAAAATTTATTTTGAAATTTGATTTTTCGGCGAGAAAAACGCTCTCATCGGAAGATTAAAGACATTTGAACTTTTTAATTTTTTATTTTTGTTATTATTTCTTTAAAATAATCACCTTTGCTGAAAGTTGAAAATACGTCCTGTCGTTGATGAGACGTCGGTGTAATGACTGGTCCTAGAGTCAAGCGCGATGGTGCGAAGCATAAAAAATGATGAATATCTAATAATAGAAAACATTGAGGATTTGAATAAAAGACGATTCTTCGACCGGTTTGGTTACATTATAAATTCCTAAAGACTTTCCAACCATTTTTCTTTTGAGCTTGACCATGAAGAGAACATATCTACACTGCTGTTTACCAACTTATTAGGTAACTGTTGACTATTTAAAGTCTCTCCCCCCTGATATGGGACAATAGAAAGTAGAAATCCTAGTTAAAGTCGAAGTCCGAAATAATCCAATTGTGTTCCAGTTTTTCCACCTACACATTTTTTGCATAAACTTATATATTGGTCTGCCCATTGGCTTACAGCCAGGCACTCTACCAGTAAGAACTAAATGTTCGAGTCCTTTGTCTCTCTCTCTCTCTCTCTCTCTCTCTATATATATATATATATATATATATATATATATATATATATATATATATATATGGCCGATAAAAGTCATTTGTCTTTTCATTAAAGTCTGCATTAATTGCCCAGGTTTGTATCAAGATCGCCTCAACACCTCCTCATTGGGTACAGGTTGCTTCCAGTTGCTATTAAGCATCCGGTGAATAAACCATGTCTTCACGGAAAAAAGTTTAGTTTCTAATTTAGGACAAGTTTCGCATCCATAAACTAGAATGGAGCAAACGTCCGCTCGAAGTATCCTTAATCTGGTTTCCAGCGAGATGGTACGAGACTGAAGAACAGAATACAGCTTCATAAACGCACTCTTTGACTAAGCAAGTCTAAATTTTACCTCTTCCCTGGACCTTCAATCTGATGTTATCACTGACCCAAGGTCGTTAAATGAGTGTACTTGCGAGACTGCAGTGTCTCCGATCTTGATTTCAAAGGCGAGCATTCGAGGTTTTCAAGAAATCGTCATGCAAAAGGTCTTTTTAGCATTCAGTTTTAATCCGTATTTTTCGTTTTCTTTAACCACAACGTCAAGAAGTGATGTTGCGGTATTATCAGCATATCGGATATTGTTCAGCCGATGTCCTCCAATCGAAACACCCTCTAAATCATCCAGATGCCTCGGGATATTTTCAGTATATAAAGCAAAAGGATCCGGAGACAATACGCAGCCCTGTCTCACTCCACATTGTATTCCTGTCATATCATATTTAAACATATTAATTTTGTAAAAACAACGTAGTTAAAAAATAATTGAAAATATTTCTGTAATTTAAAGATGCCCGATCGATTGTATTGCAAAACCGATTTTTATTATTATTTTTGTAGCAATGAGTCACCGCTTATCAAGACCCAAAGGCCACTCGAGGATAAGGGTCAATGAGTTTGTCAGATGGATGGACGGTGAGACAAGCACCTTGACGATTAGAGATGATGATTGAAATCTGATTATCTGAGGGGATGACTCAGCAAGAATTTTTCAACATTGGACTTGAAAACGACCATGTTGTAGTCAGCTAGGAAGCAGCCCCGTGATATTGTGTTCCACTAACGGTCATTTCTAGGAAAGAAACTCTTCTCGCGGAGGTTCCATTAAGCTTCAGGTACACATAGGAAGAAAGTAAAAATATTTACGGTTGACTTTAGCCAAACGAGTTTTTGCTGTGATGATGTTTTACAGGGGACGGGCAGAGATTGGAGCTCAGTCGAGCACCTACCATAGAAATAACGTTTCTACTGTGAGGAAGAGGCTGCAGAGAAAAGAAAGGGGACACCCGCCACTAGATTTCTAAGTAGATTTTGTACTCTGCCAAGGCAGGAAAGAATGCTCCGATCGACACCTCCCCAGATGTGGCAACAGTACTCAACTTTAGGGCGTATTTGACTCTTATGCAGGTAAGGAATTGCGTCAGTCATGAGATAGTTCTGGAGCGACGGAATGATCCAATCATTTATCCCAAAATGAGGTACTATTCTTTTATTGATTTTTCTTCGAAAAAATGTCAATATTCTCTTACGAAAATTAATTAAAGAAAAAGAAAAAAAATGGGAAAACAATGCGTAAAACAAACATTAAAGTAAAATGGATCCCGATCAACGGCGGGTATATACACATTTAGTGCAAATATACACATTTAGTGCAAATATACGCATTTAGTGCAAATATACACATTTAGTGCAAATATACACATTTAGTGCAAATATACACATTTAGTGCACTAAATGTGCATATTTATGCACATTTAGTGTAAATATACACATTTAGTGCAAATATACACATTTAGTGCAAATATACACATTTAGTGCAAATATACACATTTAGTGCAAATATACACATTTAGTGCAAATATACACATTTAGTGCAAATATACGCATTTAGTGAAAATATACACATTTAGTGCAAATATACACATTTAGTGCAAATATACGCATTTAGTGAAAATATACACATTTAGTGCAAATATACACATTTAGTGCAAATATACACATTTAGTGCAAATATACACATTTAGTGCAAATATACACATTTAGTGCAAATATACGCATTTAGTGAAAATATACACATTTAGTGCAAATATACGCATTTAGTGAAAATATACACATTTAGTGCACTAAATGTACATATTTATGCACATTTAGTGCAAATATACGCATTTAGTGAAAATATACACATTTAGTGCAAATATGCACATAGAGTGCAAATATACACATTTAGTGCAAATATACACATTTAGTGCAAATATACGCATTTAGTGAAAATATACACATTTAGTGCACTAAATGTACATATTTATGCACATTTAGTGCAAATATACGCATTTAGTGAAAATATACACATTTAGTGCAAATATGCACATAGAGTGCAAATATACACATTTAGTGCAAATATACACATTTAGTGCAAATATACACATTTAGTGCAAATATACACATTTAGTGCACTAAATGTACATATTTATGCACATTTAGTGCAAATATACGCATTTAGTGAAAATATACACATTTAGTGCAAATATGCACATAGAGTGCAAATATACACATTTAGTGCAAATATACACATTTAGTGCAAATATACACATTTAGTGCAAATATACGCATTTAGTGAAAATATACACATTTAGTGCACTAAATGTACATATTTATGCACATTTAGTGCAAATATACGCATTTAGTGAAAATATACACATTTAGTGCAAATATGCACATAGAGTGCAAATATACACATTTAGTGCAAATAAATACCCTTGCCTTTCTTGAGTGTATAAAGTACTTGCTCTATTTACCTTCTGTAGCTCGGATGAAGACTCATTACCCGGTGAAGGGCTTAGTGAAAAAGAATTCAAAATATAAATGTTTACATTTTTCTTTAGGAAGGATTTATAAAAGTTCGTTTAAGTTTGATTTTATTTCATGTTTTATTTCAATAAATATTCGATTAATAGTCAATAAAATAATAATTTAATGTGTATTTACCAAAGTTACGTAGAGGCGATAAACTCATACATAGAAACGCGAAATCTTTTATGATAGTTTTATTAATACAAAGCAAATGAAGCGTTTTTTGTAAGTTGCGTTCAACAATACGGCCGACACGTATAAAAGGCGTGTGTTTAATTTCAGGCGATAAAATCTCGTCAGGATAACATTCTTTTTTAACATTTTTTTTTTTTAAGTTTTGTTTAGTTTTGTTTTCCCTTATTTCATTTTTTTATTTCAATAAATATCCGACTAGTCCAACATATGAAGTTATCGTCGAACTTTACAAGTCAGCCAATTTTCATTTGTTTGGCAATAAAACATGCTTAATAACTATTTATTTAAAAAATATTTAGTCCGGCTCAGACAACTACTAAAATGACACATTTTAAAATAATCACCTTAAAATAAAAATCAGCAAGACTAGTCGTATTATAAGATGAATATTTTCAATTGAAACATACAATACGAGTAGTCTTCTTTAAGTTTTAAAATGTAAAAACAAAAATACTAAGATTGACATCACTGCATCCCAGGCAACGCCAAGTAGGTAGATCTAATAGTAAATACAAATAATAATTGAATGTGTATTCATCAAAGTTACGAATAGGCGAGAAACACACACATGCACATGGTATCTTGTCTGATAGTGTTATCAATGTGCGTATAAAAGCATATGTAGGGGCTGTGTAAACGACAGCGCCACGTGTTAGATTTTAAAATGTTCTAAGGTGATTTGAAACCTGTCGTATCAGCTTTCCAATCTGGCCAATGGGGTTCAAGGAATGTTCCGGACGCCATCTTAAGCCAAAATGCTGATCCTTTACGGTTAGATCTTATTTGCTGAGAAGGCAAAAGCATTTCGGTAAATCTTCATTGTCTTGGATTCTAAGAGATTTTATAAGACGAAGAAGGGACACACCGAAATATTATTTGCGATTTGGTGTTTTACGGCATATCAACCTGAATAGCGTTATATAATTAACTAGCTGTATATATCCGGCGTTGTCCGGAACGCTGTAAAATCATTTTAGTTTTTAACTCATACTGAAAATGAAAATAGCATTGTTGTTTTAAGGGAGACAACTTTTTATATTCTTCATTATAAAAAAAACATAAGTTATTCCCCTTGCAGATTTAGATTTTTCGGTCATAATTGAAAAACTTTTCCATACGTACGGCATAACTACATAATGTTTAAATAAACTGTAGAGAATTACGTTGTTATAGTACCAATAACATGGTCCAATAATAACAAATGAAAATTGGCTAGTTAGAATCAAAGTTTGCTATGTTAGATTAAATGATATTTTGGTCTAACTTTTAAAATCGCATAATATTAAAGTTATCTAACTTCATCTGTTAGACAATATAGATTATAAACGATTGGTTATATAAAGTTAGTTTTAAACAAGTCAGCACTTTACTCCTAAAATTATTATTATTATTATTATTATTATTATTATTATTATTATTATTCATTAGAGTTTTCACACAGGTCATCATCAGTGATTGCTGACTGATAATCACAGGTGGTGTTCCCTGGGGTTTGAGTGGCAACAAGTTTCTCCAGATTTCCAGTACTCTCCACCTCTTTCGATAACTATTGCAAATGACTTTGCGTTATCACAACAGACGCTTACCATTGATTTCTCGCTGGCTACGACCTTTGGTCTTCTCTGTGATTTGGATGGCAGTAAGCGTCCCCAAGGTTTCAGTCCTCACTGCACTCTTCCAGTGGAGGTCTGGTTAATCCTCTCACTCCTTTGTCTTTCTATCTTCCTTGACCTTTCACGACTATTTTGTGTGGTATCAGCCAAGGCTGTTTCCATCACTTTTGAGGCGTGTTATGACATTTCTTGCATTTCTGTTTCTTGGTTTCATGCGGTGATGTGTTCTTGCTTTCCCCCCATTGCCACTCCCATGTGACTGGTCAGCATGCGTAGATTATGTGGGTTGGTTTTCCCATTCAAGGATTTTTCTTAAGATTGCAGCTGTTTTCAAAATGGCCGTCCCTTACATGGTCTCAGTCTTCCCTCTGATTCCAATTTCTCCCAGTCTTTTTTCAGTTTTTTTCGAGGTTGTTTCGAGTGGTCTTACGATTATTGGTATTATATTGACTTTATTCATACTCTATATCCCTTTCAATTCTCTGACGAGTTCCGTTTATTTGCTTCGTTTTCCTGTCTCCTTGATGTTCACCCTATGGTCTGTTGGTACAGCAAAATCTACGACTTGGCAGGATTTTTACTTCTTGTAGACTATTATGACATCCGGTCTCCTTGTTTGTATGAGTTTATCTGTTTTACCCTCCATATTTCAGAGAATTTTGTGATTTTCATTTTACAGTACTGTCTCTGGTTTATATTTGTACCATTTGTCCGCGTGTTAAAAATAGAGTCGTTTGCATATTTCCCAGTGTATTGCTTTTCCTACACAGTCGTGTCTGTTCTT
This sequence comes from Sepiola atlantica, assembly GCA_963556195.1. Classification (NCBI taxonomy): domain Eukaryota; kingdom Metazoa; phylum Mollusca; class Cephalopoda; order Sepiida; family Sepiolidae; genus Sepiola; species Sepiola atlantica. Next base: position 727,451 of record CAUVYP010000258.1, read on the forward strand.
GTATTCTTTTTTTGGCTAGTCTGCTGCATTCACTTATTATATGATTTACTGTTTCGTCTCTTTATCTACACAGTCTGCATTTACTGTTTTCCTGGGTTTTATCTATTTTAGCTTTAATTTAGTTTGTCATAATCTCATTGTTCTGTGCAGTCACGATTCCGTTTCTCTTTTCAAGTGTCCTTGTCTACGCCATGCCCTGCTTTTTTCGTGGATATCTTCTCTTGTCAGGCTTATAAAACGTTGATGCTATTGTTTTTCTTCACATTTTTCTTTTCTTGTCTTTTTCTAGTAGTAGTAGTAGTAGTAGTACTAGTAGTAGTAGTAGTGGTGGTGGTAGTGGTATTATTATTATTAGTAGTAGTAGTAGTAGTAGTAGTAGTTACTAGTAGTTCTCACACAGATCATCGTCAGTGATTGCTCACCGACAACAACCAGTGGTATTTCCTGAAGTCTGAGAGGCAACAAGCCTCCTCAGATTTCCAGTATTCTTCACCTATTTTCGATAACGATGCGGTATCGCAACATCCTCTTACCATTGATTTCTTCCTGGTAAGGACAATTGGTCTTCTCTGGGATATGGGTGGCAATAACCCTCCCAAAGGTTCCACCATTCTCTGCACTTTTCCAGTGGAGGTCTGGTTTGTGCTGCCCCTCCTCGGTCTTCTCATCGTCCTCGACCTCTACAAATATTTTGTCTGGTGTCAGCCTAGGCCGGCACCAGTTTTTTTTGTTTTTTTTTTTAATTTTTAATTTTAAAATTTTTTTAGGGGGGAGAGAGGGGGGAGCTTATAGTGTTTCTTGTAATTTCTGTTCCTTGGTTCATTTTTGTGTAGTGATAGCTGAGGCCGGTGTAATTTATTGGGGGGGGGGAGATTATGAAGTGATGTTTCTTGCAGTTTCTGCTCCTTGGTTCGTGTCGTGGTGTTCTTTGTGTGTTTTGTTTTCTCCCTGTTGTAAATTCCTTGTGACTGGTTACCCTTTGTAGCTTATGCGTGTTGGTTTCCGCATTCGAGGATTTTCCTTAAGATTGCAGCTGTTTTGATCATTGCCGTCCTTTGTATGGTTTCGATGGTCCCTTTCATCCCAATTTCTCCCAGTCTTTTCTCCAGTTTTTTGGGGGATTGTTTCTAGTGCTCCTACGATCATTGGTATTATACTAACTTTCTTCATGCTCCATATTCCTTTCAGTTCTCTGGTTAGTTATGTGTATTTACTTCGTTTTTCCGTTTCGTTGATATTCTGTGGTCCGTTGGAACGGCGAAGTCTACGATTTTACAAGATTTTTCCTTCTTGTCGATTATAATAACATCAGGTCTCCTTCCTTGTATGAGTTTATCTGTTTGTATATCCATATCCCAGAGGATTTTGTGTTTTTCGTTTTCCAGTAGTGTTTCTGGTTTATGTTTGTACCATTTGGCTGCGTATTCGAAATTCAGTTGTTTGCACAGTTCCCAGTGTATTACTTTTCCAACACAGTCATGTCTATTCTTGTATTCTTTTTGGGCAAGTTTGCTACATTCACTTATTATATGATTTACTGTTTCGTCTCTTTGTCCACACAGTCTTCATTTATTGTTTTCCTGGGGTTAATATATTTTAGCTTTAATGTAGTTTGTCCTAATCGCATTGTTCTGTGCAGCCATCAGTAAAGAGTCCGTTTCTCTGTTCAAGTTTCCTTTTCTTAGCCATGTCCAGCTATTTGCGCTGGTTTCTTCTTTTGTGAGTCTTATGAAGCGTCCATGTAGTTGTTTTACTTCCCATTTTTATTTTCTTGTCTGTTTGTGTCCAGTTTCGATGCTTCAGGCGTTGTTCGTTGGGACGGTATGTCTTGCTGCGATGATCAGCCTTTCTGTGTTCTGGTTTATGTATTTCTCCAGCTCTTTTTTAGTGTCGCCCACACAGTTTTCTATACTTACCAGTCCTCTTCCCTCTTCGTCTCTCTTCACGTAGAGTCTGTCTGTGTCGTCTTTTGGATGTAGTTCGTTGTGCATAGTCATTAGTTTTCTAGTCCTCTGGTCAAGGTGCCTGAGTTCTTTTTTAGTCCAGCTTATGAATGGTCCAGAATATCTTATTAGTGATACTGCCCAGGTATTTATTCCTTTGATTTGGTTTCTGCTATATAATTTTGTTTCTAAGAGCTTTCTTGTTTTTCTCAGGTATTCTTTTCCAATCTTCTCTTTCATTTCTGTTGATTTGATTGTGTCTGCTTCCAAAACTCCCAAATATTTATAGCTGTCTTGTTCACCTAGGGCCCTCATCTGCTCTTGGTTGGGTAGTTCCATGCCCTCAGTCGTCTCCAGCTTTCCTTTTTTAATCTCTATCAATGCAGACTTTTCCATTTGAATGTCCTGACTGAAGATTCTGGTCGTATTTATCAGCTTTTCCAGTTCCTTTTTACTTTTTGCAAATATCTTCAGGTCGTTCATGTACATGAGATGGTTAATTCTTTGTTCTCTGCCTGTTAACTTGTATCCGGCATCACATTTCCTGAGTATGTAGTTGAGTGGCATCATGACTATGATAAACAGTAGTGGTGATAGGGAGTCTCCTTTGAAAATGTCTCTGTATTTTTATCTCCGTCAAGTATTATCCTACAGTTGTTAGTTCTAATCTCCATGTTTCCATTTTTTCTTGATGAGATTAATAATCCTTGTATATTTTTAAGCATTCAATTTTCCATGCTTGAGGGATTCTGTGGTACGCTTTCTTGTAGTCAATCAATACCATAGATATGTTCTTTTTCTTACTTTTAACTTCTTTCAGGATCCTTTGATCTATGTATAACAGATCATGCGTCCCTCTTTTCTCTTTCTGGCCTTCTTTTTTGTTCCTCGGGAAGTAGCCCACGACTGTTCAGGGAATAGTAAATTTGCTTTCTCAGTTGTGCCGTTAGGATTTTCCACATTGTCGGTAAACAGGTTATTGGTCTGTAATTGCTTGGGTCGTTCCCTTCTTGGCGTCTTTTTGTATGAGCGTTGTCTTTCCTTTGGTCATCCACTCTGGTACGTCTGTTTTATGGATACATCCTCTCAGTTTCTGTGCTAGCCTTTCATGTAGGTTCGTGATTTTTTTGAACAAGTACGCATGTATTCCATCGTGACCTGGTGCTTTCCAGTTCGCCATTTTCTTTAATGTTGTCTTAATAGTTTCTTCATTAATTTCTGTTTCCGTTCTTTCTTCAATTTCTAGAAGTTTATCTTTCATGTCTTGCCCCAGAAATGTTTTGTTTCTGTCGGGTTCGGTTATTCCGTTTACGTTTTTGTAAAACTGGCTTTCATTGTTTTCAAAGGCCCTGTTCTGTTTGTACTGTTCCGATTTGTATATGTATCGTCTCAATCTTCCTTCTTTTGCTGCAATCCTTGTTTTAGTTCTTCATGCTTCTTATTTAGTCTTTCCTTGCAATTCGGATTTCTGCTCTTCCATCGTTTACTGTTCTCCTTTATCCTATTTACGGTTTTAGCTTCATTTTGAAGTTTGGTGATCTGGGTTTCTAGTCTGATCTCCCATCCAGATTTCGTCTACTCATTCTTTTGGTCAGTCTTCTTTTTCCTTTTTAGTTTCATACTTATTGATTTTGGCCCCGCATATATCAAGTTGTTTAGATCTGTGATAGTGTCTGTTGGGATATACATGAGTACTCTGTTTACTTTCTCTGTTTCAACTTTTAACTTTTTCCAGTCTTCGTTCCTTAGGGATGGAAGTTTTGTTTTGTTCTCGGACATTAATCGTTTGATGTTTTCCACTTCTCTTGCTTCTTCCTCAGATAGTTCTATAGTTTCGTCGTCTTCGCCCTCTTCAGTTTCTGTGTTTATGTTTTTCCCGTCTTCTTCCTAGGAGTTTTCGTCAAGTGGTGTGTCTTGACCTGTCACGCCATTTATCTTTTGTTTGATTTCCGTTAATTCCATCTCCGAGACCCACTCTCTTGATCTGCTATTCTTTGTTCCGTTGTATGGTAGGCAGTAGAAATGTCCCATAGGTCTTTCATTCGTTTCCGATATCCTTTTTATGTGGGGTAGCGGCTTTTGTAGTAGCATTCCATTACCAGTCTGTTCTCTTTTGTGGTCCATTTCTTTCTATGGATTTTTGGTCTGTTATTTTTATTCTTGCTTTCTTGTGGTTGGTCAGTGTCCTTATCATATTTGGAATTTGATGGGTTACCTACCTGTTTTTTGTCCGTGGTCTTGTTCCTGAAATTAAAGGAGCCAACATTCGCAGGATGCGGACTGGGTCCCCCATGTTGGCCATCGAGGGATTATTTTTATTATTATTATTATTATTATTATTATTATTATTATTATTATTATTATTATTATTATTATTATTATTATTATTATATTATCATTATTATTATTATTATTATTATTATTATTATATTATCATTATTATTATTATTATTATTATTATTATTATTATTATTATTATTATTTACTCACTAGGAGTTATCACACTGGTCATCGTCAGTGGTCACCCACTGCCGACAACCTGTGGTATTCCCTGGAGTCTGAGTGACAACAAGTCTCCTCAGGCCTCCAGTATGCTCCACCTCTTTTCGTTCATCACCGCTGATGACCTTGCGGTAATCGCAACAGCCACCTACCAACGATTTCCCGCTGATAAGGGCCATTGGTCCCCTCTGGGGCCCAAGTGGCAACAAGCCTTCCCAAGGTCCCAGAGCTGTCCGCGCTCTTCCAGTGGAGGTCTGGTTTTGCGCTTTCCCTCCTCGACCCTCTGTCCATAATTTTCGTGGCGTCAGCCTATGCTTGCGCCTCTCTCGTTCGGTTGTATTTTCCCCGGTTCTGTTGTTTTGTGCTTCCATGTGTTTGTTCTCCATTCGTTGTTTATGTTTATTATTATTATTATTATTATTATTATTATTATTATTATTATTATTATTATTATTATTATTATTATTATTATTATTATCATTATTATTATTATTATTATTATTATTATTATTTATTATTATTATTATTATTATTATTTTTATTATTATTATTATTATTATTATTATTATTATTATTATTATTTTTATTATTATTATTATTATTAT
>CAUVYP010000258.1:735000-747500 GCA_963556195.1 Sepiola atlantica
CTCCAGCTTCCTCGTTGCTCTGTTTTGCTTTCGTAAAGTTGAGAATGTCTTTTCTCTAGTCACGCACACACAGTCATGAGCATTCGCACTCTGACATTAACGCACACAAGCGCACAATGCATTGACTCTTTCCCCTTATCGTCTGCTGGTTTTGATACTTCTAACATTTCTCAATGAACTTTCTACAATGAAAACAAATGAACATTGACTCTTACTAACAACGTTCAATCAAATGAACATTTTATAATTGAGTGAAAAAGTTTTAGTTATGATTTTCCAGGATAATTCACAGCTCTTTAATTATCGACTCAGACTTCCTCGATATCTCAGCTAGTGAATCACCCTTGTTTTGCAAAGACTCTCAACATATGAAAAAACATTTGTTGTTTTCGCTATCTTTCCCTTTTAAATATATATAAATGATCTTTTTGTGAATGTATGCTTTTGAATTCATTATTTTGTTTGTGTTTATCCTGCATTTCTTTCGCTCTCTCATATTTGAGTATTACCCAAAAATGTTTCTCTAAAACTCGGCTCTCTCAAAATTTTTCCCCAAAAACTAGTAGCCCAAAAAGGTCCTCCAAATCTTTTACTAAATTGTGTGATACACCTAAGTATAATGAGAAAAATGGCAGGTTTAGATAATGAACCTAAAAGACGAAGAACCGTTTCATTCAAAGTAAATTGGTTCAGAAAAGATCAAATTTATTGTCATGAAAAATGATTCAGTAACTTCGTCCTTTTTGCGTGTCTTTGAAGTGTCATGTGGTCATACGACAATTTCCCACTCTTTCATGCAGTCCTTTGCATTATTGCTGTACTCTATCAGATCTTTCAAGCTGCACCGGTTGGGCAGTAGGGGACAGACAAGGCAGTGTTGCATCGTATGGTCTTTCTCTCCACATTTACAGATGGTTGGGTCAGTTTTGTAACCCCGATCTACTCATAGCAATTTTTGATCGCCTCATTCACGTTCTCAGGCGGGTTAGTGTTTTCCACTGGAGCCAGGGTGCCTGTAAATTGAGACGTAGTTCCCCAGAAGAAGAGATTCCCATCTTCTAGCCGTCTGGACCACAGCTGTAGTCTGGTCTCTTCCTGAGATATTATTAGTTCGACATAGCTGGGGAAGCTTCTCCTTGACTTCCGTCGTTGGATCGTTGGTTCACGTCCATGAAGGAGATGGCGTTCATCACTGAAACCTTTGTGGTCTCAACTCGGCTGGCAACTTTCCGTCTTACATCTGAAGGGGCAATGCCAGTGAGAAGATGCAGGTTGTTCAGGTTGATAGCCAGTGATCAAGCGGCAGGTGTTGATTAAATCACTAAAATACTTAATAAAAATAAAAATAATGAACAAACAAGAGGAAGAAAAAGGAAGTAGCAAGAGCGATTCGCCTGGTACAACCAAGGCATAAAAACACTCCCTAATCAAATATTTGTTGGTTATTAACAGAAATTTAAATAAACCTATATTTGTCTTTCTATGATATTTAAGCAGTGATAATGACATGTGTTGACCAAATACAATGAATAAAGAGCAGGAGAATGAGAGGAAGAGAGACAGTCGAGCGAAGGGTGTGTTCAATAAGTAACATTGAGGTGTTTTAAACGTATTTTAACGCTTTTTCTCATTTTATTTAAGTACTAATGAGGGATTCGTTGAGAAAAGACGATGAAGATGAGAAAGAGCAGAGGAGAGGAGATGATGGAGCAACGCGGAGAAGCTGTGTTCAAAAACTAACAGTAGAATTTTAGAAGTCGAGAGAGGGGGAATTTAAAACTTTGTTACGGCTTCTATTTTCTTATCCATGTTCCCGGACAACAGCGGGGAGCCTTTGCCTGTCCTTAATATAGAATATATGTCTCACTTCGATATTAAACAAAACCCCAGCGCCTAAATCGTTAAACATGGCAGATGTAAACGGAAGTTCGGTTGTTTTGTTTTATGGCATATTAACGCTTTAGGCTGATTTAATGCCGAATCGGTCATTTTGGTAAATGTTTATATAAAAGTTCTATATATCTTGAAATATTTATTTATCGTGTTTCGTTTAGTTGTTTTGTTTTACGGCATGATGCCTCTTTTCGGGTTATTTAATGCTGAATACGGTAATTTTGATGAATGTTTATGACATTGTAAGGGACATGTTTGAATAATGAATATGGCAGATGTAAAGAAAGTTTATATTCCTATTGTTGTGGACCTAGGTAAGGCCGAATCAATGACACAGGAACACATGGTTTAAATGAACAAAGGTATATCTATTAATAATGGAGTTTAGGTATCTGTCTGTCTGTCTGTCTGTCTGTCTGAAGCCGAAACTCCAGTATGACTATTTTACTGAAATTAATCTTTTTGAAATTCTTTATATACTGTCACTAAAAGTCGCTTAGACACCAGATGGGTTTTACCATTTACATAAGTCATTCCTTTAAACCTTCAATTAAATTAATATTTACAAATATACACTTATAACTGCTATTATCACATTTACATATGTATTTACAATATTTTCCGATAAGGTTATATTAATAAACATTATTCATACAATTAATTAAAGCCATTTTCATCATAACCGGCGTGGTTTCTAAACCATTTCAACTCGAGTACTGTTAAAATTGCAAAGTCATTGGCTGTTTAATAAAGTGGTGCCCTCCCTCCCTTCGGTAATTAAATATGGCGATCTGATTAAGCAGCCGATTGGCTGTTTAATCAGTAGCCCTCCCTCCCTCCGGTAATTAAATATGGCGATCTGATTAAGCAGCCGATTAGCTGTTTAATCAGTAGCCCTCCCTCCCTCCGGTAATTAAATATTGCGATCTGATTAAGCAGCCGATTGGCTGTTTAATCAGTGGTGTCCTCCCTCCCTCCCTCCGGTAATTAAATATGGCGATCTGATTAAGCAGCCGATTGGCTGTTTAATCAGAAGTGCCCTCCCTCCCTCCGGTAATTAAATATGGCGATCTGATTAAGCAGCCGATTGGCTGTTTAATCAGTGGTGTCCTCCCTCCTTCCGGTAATTAAATATGGCTATCTGATTAAGCAGCCGATTGGCTGTTTAATCAGTGGTGTCCTCCCTCCCTCCGGTAATTAAATATGGCGATCTGATTAAGCAGCAGATTGGCTGTTTAATCAGTGGTGTGCCCCCTCCCTCCGGTAATTAAATATGGCGATCTGATTAAGCAGCCGATTGGCTGTTTAATCAGTGGTGCCCTCCCTCCCTCCGGTAATTAAATATGGCGATCTGATTAAGCAGCCGATTGGCTCTTAAATCAGTGGTGTCCTCCCTCCGGTAATTAAATATGGCGATCTGATTAAGCAGCCGATTAGCTGTTTAATCAGTAGTGCCCTCCCTCCCTCCCTCCGGTAATTAAATATGGCGATCTGATTAAGCAGCCGATTGGCTGTTTAATCAGTGGTGTCCTCCCTCCCTCCCTCCCTCCGGTAATTAAATATGGCGATCTGATTAAGCAGCCGATTGGCTGTTTAATCAGAAGTGCCCTCCCTCCCTCCGGTAATTAAATATGGCGATCTGATTAAGCAGCCGATTGGCTGTTTAATCAGTGGTGTCCTCCCTCCCTCCGGTAATTAAATATGGCTATCTGATTAAGCAGCCGATTGGCTGTTTAATCAGTAGTGCCCTCCCTCCCTCTGGTAATTAAATATGGCGATCTGATTAAGCAGCAGATTGGCTGTTTAATCAGTGGTGTGCGCTCTCCCTCCGGTAATTAAATATGGCGATCTGATTAAGCAGCCGATTGGCTGTTTAATCAGTGGTGCCCTCCCTCCCTCCGGTAATTAAATATGGCGATCTGATTAAGCAGCCGATTGGCTGTTTAATCAGTGGTGTCCTCCATCCAACCGGTAATTAAATATGGCGATCGGATTAAGCAGCCGATTGGCTGTTTAATCAGTAGTGCCCTCCCTCCCTCCGGTAATTAAATATGGCGATCTGATTAAGCAGCCGATTGGCTATTTAATCAGTGGTGTCCTCCCTCCCTCCGGTATTTTGATATGGCGATCTGATTAAGCAGCCGATTGGCTGTTTAATCAGTAGTGCCCTCCCTCCCTCAGGTAATTAAATATGGCGATCTGATTAAGCAGCCGATTGGCTGTTTAATCAGTGGTGTCCTCCCTCCCTCCGGTAATTAAATATGGCTATCTGATTAAGCAGCCGATTGGCTGTTTAATCAGTAGTGCCTTCCCTCCCTCCGGTAATTAAATATGGCGATCTGATTAAGCAGCCGATTGGCTGTTTAATCAGTAGTGCCCTCCCTCCCTCCGGTAATTAAATATGGCGATCTGATTGAGCAGCCGATTTGCTGTTGAATCAGTATGCCCTCCCTCCCTCCGGTAATTAAATATGGCGATCTGATTAAGCAGCCGACGTTAATCTGGCACGTTAAACATGTAAACAACAACGCTGGCAAACACCGTGGTCAGTTTTCCATTTTTAAAACCGTCCTAAGTTTGTTTATTCTTAGCCATTATGTTTTAAAACACAAATTTATTAAATAAAATTGTTTAATTAAAATAATAATTGATTTAAAAATTACTATATAAAAACGCGCGTGCGCACTCACACACCCACACACAGTTCAGGTAAACTTTTTCTTTCCGAGAATTAAAATCTTTTTCGTGTTTACTGTATTTGATTTCTTAATACTTTCATATCCAATATTATCATTTTTGCACGACCTCAACAGAATTTATGATTCCATGTTTTATTTATTAAAAAAAAGATGTGATTTTTTTTCTTTAATGTCAACAAAATAAACTAACACATTGTACTGGAAAACTATACAACTGATTGTAGAATCAAATTGTTTAATTAAAAAAAGGTACACACACACGCACACGCACACACGCGCGCGCGTTCACTGTATTTGATTTTTTAGTGCCTTTTCATTTTAGGACCCACGCTAACTTTGACCTCGTCGTTACAGTTAGGGTTAGGTTTGTTTTTTTTCCTTTTTAATTAAAAATATTTACATGTATAAGGGGTGGAAGATAACAAATTGGGGGAAGGCGGTCAAAAAAATTTTTTTTTTTCCTTAACTAAAAAATATTTCAATGACTGGTTATATAAAAAAATTGAGGGGGGGGTACAAAAATTTTTTTTCTTTCTTTATAAACTACAAGTCTTTCTATTTATGGGCGAGGGTACAACAAAAATCGGGGTAGGGTCGAATTTTTTTTTTCTTTATTTTCAACTAAAAATATTCTTTGTCATAAACACAGAAAATCAATGTCTAACCACCACAGAAATATGACTGGGGCTCCATTGGCTTACGCGTGAGCCTTCATTTCTGATGCGGCAGCCTAGCAAAAATATGCGACCGGAGGTAGCATATATTTGCTAGTCTATTAATAATGGAGTTTATGTATCTGTCTGTCTGTCTGTCTGTTTGTCTGAAGCCGAAACTCCAGTATGACTATTTTACTGAAACTAATCTTTTTGAAATTCTTTATATACTGTCACCAAAAGTAGTTCAGACACCAGATGGGTGTGGCCATTAACATAAGTCATTCATTTAAACCTTCAATTAAATTCATATTTACAAATATAAACTTATAACTGCTATTATCAAATTTACATATGTATTTACAATATTTTCCGATAAGGTTATATAAATAAATATTATTCATACAATTAATTAAACCCATTTTCATCATAACCGGCGTGTTTTCTAAACCATTTCAATGCGAGTACTGTTAAAATTGCAAAGTCATTGGCTGTTTAATAAGTTATGTCCTCCCTCCCTCCGGTAATTAAATATGGCGATCTGATTAAGCAGCAAATTGGCTGTTTAATCAGGGGTGTCCTCCCTCCCTCCGGTAATTAAATATGGCGATCTGATTAAGCAGCCAATTGGCTGTTTAATCAGGGGTGTCCTCCCTCCCTCCGGTAATTAAATATGGCGATCTGATTTAGCAGCCGATTGGCTGTTTAATAAGTTATGTCCTCCTTCCCTTCGGTAATTAAATATGGCGATCTGATTAAGCAGCAAATTGGCTGTTTAATCAGGGGTGTCCTCCCTCCCTCCGGTAATTAAATATGGCGATCTGATTAAGCAGCCAATTGGCTGTTTAATCAGGGGTGGCCTCCCTCCCTCCGGTAATTAAATATGGCGATCTGATTTAGCAGCCGATTGGCTGTTTAATCAGTGGTGTCCTCCCTCCCTCCGGTAATTAAATATGGCGATCTGATTAAGCAGCCGATTGGCTGTTTAATCAGTGGTGCCATCCCTCCCACCATTTAATTAAATATGGCGATCTGAGTAAGCAGCCGATTGGCTGTTTAATCAGTGGTGTTCTCCCTCCCTCCGGTAATTAAATATGGCGATCTGATTAAGCAGCCGATTCGCAGTTTAATCAGTGGTGTCCTCCCTCCCTCCGGTAATTAAATATGGCGATCTGATTTAGCAGCCGATTGGCTGTTTAATAAGTTATGTCCTCCTTCCCTTCGGTAATTAAATATGGCGATCTGATTAAGCAGCAAATTGGCTGTTTAATCAGGGGTGTCCTCCCTCCCTCCGGTAATTAAATATGGCGATCTGATTAAGCAGCCAATTGGCTGTTTAATCAGGGGTGGCCTCCCTCCCTCCGGTAATTAAATATGGCGATCTGATTTAGCAGCCGATTGGCTGTTTAATCAGTTGTGTCCTCCCTCCCTCCGGTAATTAAATATGGCGATCTGATTAAGCAGCCGATTGGCTGTTTAATCAGTGGTGTCCTCCCTCCCTCCGGTAATTAAATATGGCGATCTGATTAAGCAGCCGATTGGCTGTTTAATCAGTGGTGCCCTCCCTCCCTCCGGTAATTAAATATGGCGATCTGATTAAGCACCCGATTGGCTGTTTAATCAGTGGTGTCCTCCCTCCGGTAATTAAATATGGTGATCTGAGTAAGCAGCCGATTGGCTGTTTAATCAGTGGTGCCCTCCCTCCCTCCGGTAATTAAATATGGCGATCTGATTAAGCAGCCGATTGGCAGTTTAATCAGTGGTGTCCTCCCTCCCTCCGGTAATTAAATATGGCGATCTGATTAAGCAGCCGATTGGCTGTTTAATCAGTGGTGTCCTCCCTTCCCTCCGGTAATTAAATATGGCGATCTGAGTAAGCAGCCGATTGGCTGTTTAATCAGTGGTGTCCTCCCTCCCTCCGGTAATTAAATATGGCGATCTGATAAAGCAGTGGACGTTAATGTGGCACGTTAAATATGTAAACAACAACGCTTGCAAACACCGTGCTCAGTTTTCCATTTTTAAAACCGTCCTAAGTTTGTTTATTCTTAGCCATTATGTGTTAAAACACAACTTTATTAAATCAAATTGTTTAATTAAAATAATAATTGATTTAAAAATTACTATATAAAAACGCGCGCGCGCACGCCCCGCCCCCCCCCCCCCCACACACACACAGTTCAGGTAAACTTTTTCTTTCCGAGAATTAAAAAACTTTTCGTGTTTACTGTATTTGATTTCTTAATACTTTCATATCGAATATTATCATTTTTTCACGACCTCAACAGAATTTATGATTTCATGTTTTATTTATTAAAAAAAAGATGTGATTTTTTTTTTCTTTAATGTCAACAAAATAAACTAACACATTGTACTGGAAAACTATACAACTGATTGTAGAATCAAATTGTTTAATTAAAAAAAGGTCATTAAACAAACACCCCCCCACACTGTGTTCACTGTATTTTATTTTTTGGTGCTTTTTCATTTTAGGACCCACGCTAACTTTGACCCCGTCGTTACAGTTAGGGTTAGGTTTGTTTTTTTTCCTTTTTAATTAAAAATATTTACATGTATAGGGGGGGAGGATAAAAAAATTGGGGGAAGGCGGTCAAAAAAATTTTTTTTTCTCAACTAAAAAATATTTCTATGACTGGTAATATAAAAAAATTAAGGGGGGTACAAAAAAATGTTTTCTTTCTATTTAAACTACAGGTCTTTCTATTTATGGGCGAGGGAACAACAAAATCGGGGTAGGGTCGAATTTTTTTTCCTTTATTTTCAACTTAAATATTCTTGGTCATAAACACAGAAAATCAATGTCTAACCACCACAGAAATATGACTGGGGCTCCATTGGCTTACGCGTGAGCCTTCATTTCTGATGCGGCAGCCTAGCAAAAATATGCGACAGGAGGGAGCATATATTTGCTAGTATTATATAATAGAAAGAAAGAGATACAAGGAGATGGTGCTCTCAACCGCCATTGTCGGTTTGCCGGGGAAGAAGTGAACAAGTGTCACGTGCTTCCCGTATTTATAAGGTGGACGAGTCCATTAATTCTCCGTTGGTAGGTACAGCACCATAACACCTATGTAAGCTCACCAAATAGCGTAGATTGTAGTAGAACAATGGCAGGGAAGAAATCAACTCTAATCTAACAATGCACAGAAAAAAAACGAAGAAATTGAGAAGAAAGAATTAATGAACTTGGAGATTTACAAAATAAAAGTTATCTTTGTCTAAAAGGAGTTGGCCCTATCATAGAAATTGTTTTCTCCTGATATTAAAACCACGCAAAACACATTTGGCTCCTCAACATCTGTAAACAAGAACGGACGTATATTTTGCTCTATTCACGAGAGGTCGTACCTTCGTGTGTTACTACCAGCAGAATGAATACAAAAAAAGTCTTCTTTGAAAAAGACATTTATGTCGAAAGTCTCAGATATTTAAATAAATGATTTAATTATTTAAAAATAAATTAAAAACAAATTATTTGGTGTTCTATCTTTAAATATTTTTACGAAAATAATGTTTTTTATGATGTGACCAACTTCTTTATATTCAAAAACGCGCTAACCACACAAAACACATCGGACTCGTCAACCAGAACAAACGTATATTTTGCTCTATCGAAGGGAGGCCGACTTGACGTGAGTTAATACCAGCAGAATGAAGAGAGAAAAAAGTAAAGTTTACTTTGAGAAAGACATTTATGTCGAAAGTCTCAGATATTTAAAAAATGACGTGTTATTTTTTTAAATATAAATTAAAACAATAGCATAAGTTGGTGTTCTAACTTCTTTAAATACGTTTACTCTTTGTCTGTTTTACGACATTTGAAGAATTTTTTGTATTTAATGCAGAAACATCATTCTTATTGTGAACAATGATTTTTACAGTTGTAGCGGGATGTGGGTCGTTCACCAACAGAAGCAATAAAAGGTAACACTGAACAAATCTAGAAAGGGTTCAATTCCAAAGAAACGTATCGCATACAGCTGTTGTATTTACATGATGTTCAAGACAAATTTGACACCTTTTGGTAAGGAAATTAAAAGGGAAAGAAATAGTGTTGCAAATAACTGATCTATTCTTAAAATTCAAGATTGACCTCTTAGAGGATCTTCTGCCGAATACAGCTGACTCGAAGAAGACGCCAGATACCTTCAGCACGGCAACCGGGCGGGACCTGAACGTGGAGCACGGGGTCTTCATGGTGTCTTTTGAGAGATATCTGATCACCAGTTTGATCCTAGCAACCACATTGTCCCTGGTGTTATAGGCGGTACGTTTGGTGTCTTTTTCAACTGCTCCCTTAAATATACTAGTCCATTGGCTTGAAATCAGGCGAGTTTGGGGTGAGACAGATGTTAGGACTGAAAGTTCTCGGGCAGTCACTTTTGGGTTTTCCCGGAGCTGAGTCCTGCTTTCACACGTATGGCATTCCAGCAACCATCCACTTCACTCATCGCTTGACAACTCAATAGAACCACCTGAATCGACTGGGTGTTTTACACTGTTAAAACGTTTCTTGGCTTTTGCAAGGCGGTTCTCCTGAGACTTGGTTGTAAGTCGTTGGCCGTTATGACGTTTGTATAACGAATACCAACCTCGTTTACCTCTTTCTTTAGAGTCGCCTACCCCTAACTCTAACCCCAACTCCGACGCCAATCTCTCTTGCCAAGGTTCTGTATTGTTTTGTTGTGATCTTGTTGCATATTTCTCTGCAGCTTCTCCATGAATTTCGCTGTGCCGACACATTCAGAACTCCTGCTATAATCTTTTCCTGCTAGCCACTCCTTCCATATTCCCGTTGCAATTCTCTAGTTCACATTACACGACGTTCAAGATATTCAAAAAGCATTAAGCTGCAGCTAAGATTTCCGAATTTTAAAATCTGAATCATCATGCATGTCATATATCTACATATAAGTGTTGGGGGGAATTGCAGGTTGAGAGAGAAGAGATGAAACTAAAGGACGAAGAACTGTTTTATTAAAAGTAAATTGGCTAAGAAAAGATCAAATTTATTGTCATGATTCAGTCACTAAAACACGTGATTTCCGATGTATATATAATTTGTATGAGTGAATGAAAAATACTTCTTCAAGTGATACTCTAGCGTCATCGCTTGTTTCGGACTTCTCAACATCATACAAGCTCAACCAGTAACCCAGCTTAGTTTTGATTAGAAATAAGCTCACACCTCCACCCACTTCAAATGTGGCAAAGTACTCAACTAAATAAGACGTGTTTAAAATGACGTTTCAGATTTATATGTCTAAGTTTCGGGGAACCGAGGCTCAACTATCATGCATGTCACTCTCCTCCAATAATCTGATGGTTTCCAGTCCTCCATGGTATCCGTCTCTACAAGCCACTTATAGTACATGTAAACAGCTATCTATTGCACTTTGCCGTTATTAAATACTTCAAATGGTTCTGAAAATGAAAGAATATCAAAAGATTATCAGATTTGTCTCGAAATTCCTGTATAAGAAGAACTTCGTATTTAGTCATTTTTCGTGGCATATCGTTAGTTAGTTTCAACTGCTAGTTTTATTCGATTGAGAAAAATCTATGGACTGGATACTCATGGCTAAGGCTTACGCAGTTTAGAATGTATTGCTTTTTTTGCCTCAACAAAATTATGCCAGCGACTTGTATTGATTTACTCCTCTCCAGGAGTTAGGCACAAGGCCAGTTTTTATCTTACTCCCACAAGTAAGATGTGACCCAAGGTCGGGTCGGGAAAGTGGGGTTTAAAAATTGCCTGGGCAGCCCCGTCGGCATTCCCCGGTAGGGGCGCCTCAGACAGTAAGCAATAAACTTACTCCTCCGCAAAGAGGGGAGGCAAAGCCTGGGAGCGTGGACCTCCTAGAACTGCACAGGACAGACCCATTGACCGGCGTAAATCAAGCCCCGAAGGTCAAGACAATACCAGTATGGGGTGCAGTATCCATCGGAACAGATACTACACTTTGATCTTAGCCAAAATGCCAGCGACTTGTAGCAGAAATTCGTCTCTGCAACAAATCTTGTCGTGCGTAACATAAACAGCTGTGTTTTGTTGATACGTAGTAGTAGCGGTAATTTATAGTGAAACCGTTGCAGTAATATTCTTTCATGGGTGTGAACTGTTTAGAGTTCGTCTGTCTCTTTTTCTCTTTTTCTCTTTTTCTCATTGTAACAGCTCTCGTGTTGGTGGTCGTTATGTGCTGATTGTAGCAACGAAAACAAAAAGACTGATAAAAAGCAGGGTGTGATTTTCAGAGATAAGAGATGAGAGAAGGTTGTGGTGCTGGAAATCTGTTGGAAAGTTGGACTGCGTTTGAAACTTTTTCTTATTACAGTTAGACTACAATATTGCTCTGGGGTTGGCATTTGTAGATTTTATGCTTGCCAAATAGTTTACAAAATCATTACACAAGTTGTAGATTATTGCATAGGATCAAGCTTCCAATCACCTATTCCCAGTGGGATAATTAAAGTAAGAGCTACGGAAAAACACGTCTGGCTTCGTTCTGACCAAAAGCCAAAGAGAGAGATTTTACTAGCTCATTTCGTGACTTCCATTTAATTCTTAAACACGTTAGCTAAACTTCTAGTAGAAATTTCCTATTCTTACATCATCTAAAATATTCCACATTTGATATTGCACATTCGATTGAGTAATAACTGCTGCTGATGTTGTACTACTAAGGTTCTTCATTATGCCATCCACATTTGATCTTTGTTGGTTGAGTCGAATTTGCGTCGCTTATATACAGACTTACGGAGTCAGAATAGTCTGTTGTATAAAAAAACGCGTATTTATTCTTATTATTGATTATGTATGTAATTTTTTGTTCGCTCCGAAAGTAGATGCGTAGAATCAGCCCGAATTAAAGTCACTTGATTGTATATGAATGGTGACAGTCGAGGGGCGCACTCCTTTTGTATTTGCGTCTCTTCTTTGGTCAATCTTATAAATCGTCTTATAAATCGTCCACCACCACCACCATCACCACCACCACCATCATCATCATCATCATCATCATCATCATCATCAGCATCATCATCATCATCATCATTATTATTATTATGATTATTATTATCATCATCATTATTATTATTATTATTATTATTATTATTATTATTATTATTATTATTATCATTATTATTATCATTATTATCATTATCATCATTATTATCATTATCATTATTATTATCATCATTATTATTATCATCATTATTATTATCATTATTA
>CAUVYP010000258.1:750000-780000 GCA_963556195.1 Sepiola atlantica
TTAACACTTCTAATAATACGTTTAACAGTTCTAATAATACGTTTAACATTTCTAATAATACGTTTAATACTTCTAATAATACGTTTAACATTTCTAATAATAGGTTTAACACTTCTAATAATACGTTTAACACTTCTAATAATACGTTTAACATTTCTAATAATAGGTTTAACACTTCTAATAATACGTTTAACATTTCTAATAATAGGTTTAACACTTCTAATAATACGTTTAACACTTCTAATAATACGTTTAACATTTCTAATAATACGTTTAACACTTCTAATAATACGTTTAACACTTCTAATATTACGTTTAACATTTCTAATAATACGTTTAACACTTCTAATAATACGTTTAACACTTCTAATAATACGTTTAACATTTCTAATAATACGTTTAACACTTCTAATAATACGTTTAACACTTCTAATAATAGGTTTAACACTTCTAATAATACGTTTAACACTTCTAATAATACGTTTAACACTTCTAATAATAGGTTTAACACTTCTAATAATACGTTTAACACTTCTAATAATACGTTTAACACTTCTACTAATACGTTTAACATTTCTAATAATACGTTTAACACTTCTAATAATACGTTTAACATTTCTAATAATACGTTTAACACTTCTAATAATACGTTTAACACTTCTAATAATACGTTTAATACTTCTAATAATACGTTTAACACGTCTAATAATACGTTTAACACTTCTAATCATACGTTTAACACTTCTAATAATACGTTTAACACTTCTAATAATACGTTTAACATTTCTAATAATACGTTTAACACTTCTAATAATACGTTTAGCATTTCTAATAATACCTTTAACATTTCTAATAATACGTTTAACATTTCTAATAATACGTTCAACACTTCTAATAATACGTTTAACACTTCTAATAATACGTTTAACACTTCTAATAATACGTTTAATACTTCTAATAATACGTTTAACACTTCTAATAATACGTTTAACACTTCTAATAATACGTTGAACACTTCTAATAATACGTTTAACACTTCTAATAATACGTTTAACATTTCTAATAATACATTTAACATTTCTAATAATACGTTTAACACTTCTAATAATACGTTTAACACTTCTAATAATACGTTTAATACTTCTAATAATACGTTTAACACTTCTAATAATACGTTTAACACTTCTAATAATACGTTTAATACTTCTAATAATACGTTTAACACTTCTAATAATACGTTTAATACTTCTAATAATACGTTTAACATTTCTAATAATACGTTTAACATTTCTAATAATACATTTAACACTTCTAATAATACGTTTAACACTTCTAATAATACGTTTAACACTTCTAATAATACGTTTAACACTTCTAATAATACGCTTAACACTTCTAATAATACGTTTAATACTTCTAATAATACGTTTAACACTTCTAATAATACGTTTAACACTTCTAATAATACGTTTAACATTTCTGATAATACGTTTAACACTTCTAATAATACGTTTAATACTTCTAATAATACGTTTAACACTTCTAATAATACGTTTAACACTTCTAATAATACGTTTAACACTTCTAATAATACGTTTAACACTTCTAATAATACGTTTAATACTTCTAATAATACGTTTAACACTTCTAATAATACGTTTAACACTTCTAATAATACGTTTAACACTTCTAATAATACGTTTAACACTTCTAATAATACGTTTAATACTTCTAATAATACGTTTAACACTTCTAATAATACGTTTAACACTTCTAATAATATGTTTAACACTTCTAATAATACGTTTAACACTTCTAATAATACGTTTAACATTTCTAATAATACGTTTAACACTTCTAATAATACGTTTAATACTTCTAATAATACGTTTAACATTTCTACTAATGAAACCTCCAGCAGCTTAAATCTTAGTCTCTTAAATTATAAGAGCGAATAACCTCATCGCTACAAAATAGCCATTGGTAAAAACCTTCTAAACCGTGAAAAGCTAATCTCTTTCATCAAGACATACTATTCATTGAATTTCAATATATAAAACAATGAATTTCATAATTATATCGTGGCTGACCAAATAGCATTTATTATTCGAAACTTTAAAAATACCGCTAGAAATAATAATAATATCTAACATCATAACTCAAACTATATTAAACTATACTATTGTAATCAAATGCAATCGAACTTTAGATTAGAAGAAATCCCAATGAATAATAATAATAATAATAATAATAATAATAATAATAATAATAATAATAATAATAATAATAATAATAATAATAATAATAATAATAATAATAATAACAAAGGACTGTAATGATCAAAACAGCTACAATCCTGAGAAATGTCCTCGAATGCGGAAACCTACCCACATAAGCAACGAATGGAGAACAAACACATGGAAGCACAAAACAACAGAACCGGGGAAAATACAACCGCACGAATGAGGCGCAAGCATAGGCTGACGCCACAAAAATTATGGACAGAGGGTCGAGGAGGGAAAGCGCAAACCAGACCTCCACTGGAAGAGCGCGGACAGCTCTGGGACCTTGGGAAGGCTTGTTGCCACTCGGGCCCCAGAGGGGACCAATGACCCTTATCAGCGGGAAATCGTTGGTAGGTGGCTGTTGCGATTACCGCAAGGTCATCAGCGGTGATGAACGAAAAGAGGTGGAGCATACTGGAGGCCTGAGGAGACTTGTTGTCACTCGGATTCCAGGGAATACCACAGGTTGTCGGCAGTGGGCGACCACTGACGATGACCAGTGTGATAACTCCTAGTGAGTAAATAATAATAATAATAATAATAATAATAATAATAATAATAATAATAATAATAATAATAATAATAATAATAATAATAATGAAATTAGACTCATTTACTACGAGAAATTTGAACCCAAAATCTTGTATTTAAAAAAAACTATCCAACCAATAAAACATTAGAAAGAACCAATGTTATTTATAAGTTTAAATGCCCTTAGATGTAATGCAATTCCCATAAAAATAATAAAGCAAATAGCTACATTGGTTTTACAACCACTACCTTTTCTCGCCGCCCCACTATGCATTTTGTGAACTCTAGCTCAATTTACCAACATTTACAAACACATAACTTCCCGCTCTGATTTAAGACAACTGTTAGTTAATGACACAAAAAATACATTCTGAAACTAATTTAAAAGATTAAAAATACTCGAAGTTATTTGTTTAATTAAAACCCAGCAACCTACAATAAATATCATTACGTATGAAACCAGTAACAGCATTTTAAAATGCTTAACGTAATACAATTTTATCCTGTGACGCTAATTCTGGCGTCCCGGAAGTTAAATTGTTAACGTCTTTTCTGGAACTGTGTTGGTTCGTTCTTTTGACATCTAACTGACTTCACCACATGCGCGTTTTTGGCTGTTTTTGTAACTATTCTCTTTTCTCCAGCTTTTTTGTTCGTTTGTTTATATCAGCTGAAGATGATTCGACGAAAAATCGAAAACGTCCGTGATACATATGGATCATAGATTTTTTTCATGTTGAAACAAAATTTGTTCTATGTTTTGTGTAACTGCCCCCCCCACTACGATTGTAAGTATCGTGTTATTTATAAAAATAAAAACCACCCCACCTAAAAAAAGTAAATGTGATCCCAAAATATGCGTGAAGGAAAATCCTTCTAAACTGATACAATTTTTATCCACATCCGAAGTGCCCTTTTTGGTTGTAGAATGAATTTTCCAAACATAAAAGCTATAGTGGTTTATAATCTTTTGAAAATATATCTCTTGAGAAAAAAAAATAAAATTGCCGCTGTTTAGAAGGATGTCTTCGTCATTGTCAGAGGAGAGAAAAGAATAAGTTTTATACTTCACTGACTGAAAAGGAAAGAGAACAGATTAAATAACATATACTACACTGTAAAGTTAAGTATCGTGTTATTTGTAAAAATAAAAACCAGCCCACCTAAAAAAAGTAAATGTGATCCCAAAATATGCGTGAATGTTTCCAAGTTCAGTGAAGGAAAATCCTTCTAAACTGATACAATTTTTATTCTAATCCGAAGTGCCCTTTTTGGTTGTAGAATGAATTTGTCAAACATATAAAGCTATGGTGGTTTATAATGTTTTGAAAATCTATCTCCTGGGGAAAAAATAAAAGTGCCGCTGTTTAGAAGGATTTCTTCTTCACTGACAGAGGAGAGAAAAGAATAAGTTTAATACTTCATTGACTGAAAAGGAAAGAGAAGAGATTAAGTAACAGATACTACACTGTAAAGTTAAGTATATTTAGAAACCTAAAAATGAATAAGTAAAATTAAACCGAATTAAAATAACCGTTTTGTTTATTGTAGTAAGTAAATAAAGAAATAAAGAGAGAGAGTCTTTTTTTAAGGGGATCTCTAATCCATCGAAGTGAGATAAAAGTAAAAATTGTCGCAGTCTAGAAGGATTTCTTCTTCACTATGAGAAAAGATTTTTTCTGTAATAAGTAAATAAATAAATAAAGAGAGAGTGAGACGTAGAGAAAGGATGGTTATAATAAGTAAAAGTTAAGAAAAAAGAAGAAAAGATGAGAAAATACTAAAAAATAAACGTGCACCTCTGTTCTGTTTACGCTGTGAGTTGTTTTAAATTCATCTATAAGCCTTAAAAGTGTTATGGATGAAACTGCCGAAGTGTTTAAGGGATAAAATTATAAATAATAGAAAGAAAGTATGCGTGTAACAATTGAAATTTCGTAACTGAAATTAATTTTCTGGAGGAGATTGATGTTACATTCTGTTTTGTAAAGAATATTTTATCTCTAATGCAGTAGATTAACGAGACAACAGTTTGGTGGAGGCGACATTAGTAAATGTTTGCAGTCTTTATATCATTCGTCATTTTATTTTGACTGTAGATCGTGTCTGAAAAGGTTTCGCCTTGATAAGGCAATAGCCGAAGCATGTCTGCACATAAGTAGCAAAATTTGTTTGTATAAATAAAAATATACACTAAGACATATATATATATATATATATATATATATATATATATATATATATATATATATATATATATATATATATATATATATAAAATTGGGAGTGTAAATCAAAAAGCTTTTAAATGAAAGCTTTCATAATAGTCATCATGCTTCAATTGCCAACGAGGGAAACGCGCTCAAAGCGGAAACCCACTGAACGACCCAAGAGAAACCCGGAAAGCAATATTTCATCGTAAAGGATGACTTTAGAGTGCAAAACACCAACCCAGGAGTGTGCGTGCATTTTAGTCTTTTTTTTTTCATTTTAAAGAGTTTAGTTTAGTTTAGTTTAGTTAGCTATTTGAATCAATGTACGAAAGAATTTATTTAGTTCGTTAATGTAAACCGGAAATTCTGGAATGAGTTAAAGTGTATATTTAATAGTTATAAGTAACGACAGACAATAAATAAGTATATGTAATCCGATATTCTGTGAAGGAATATCATGGAGGGGGAATTAATTAATGGATGAATCTTGGATATTATGTATTAAATTAGTAAATGAATGAACCGAAATATTTACGGTGATGATTCTATAAAATACCCGATGTAATTTAGTTACCGGTGTTAAGTGGGAAGGTAAATATTAGAGGGAAAAGTATTTGCTAATATCTGTATGGAGTATATTTTTGTAAGAGTCGATTATGGGTATCTAAAAGTAGAAAATTTTGTTAGATGTTGAAAATAGTCATGAATTTCCTTAAACACGCTCGAGTGAATAATGTGAATAGAGTGGTGAGTTTAGTAGCCTATGATGCATGTGGTTATTTCTTTACTCTCGCCGAAAGTACGAGGAAAAATCAAGTCTACTTTTAATATATATATATATATATATATATATATATATATATATATATATATATATATATATATATATAATATTACTATTAGTTCATGTATACGCATGAAATGTTATAATGAGATCAAATATATTATGTTTCGATTTTCAGTAATTACTCCAACGGTGCTCAATACGTGAGTAGAGCGAGGTAGTGAGTTATGAAAATATATTTATGGCAATTAAGTTATACAAAGGCTTCGTCGTGTTATCCCTGAAGGGAATCGTCATGCTAAAATGCATTTTAGCTTGACAATTCCCTACAGAGGTTAAATGCGGAAGCCTCTGTGTAAATATATTTTATAACTTACTATATAATATATATATACATATAGTTGTATATGTATATATATGTATATATGAATATATACATATACATGTATATGAATATATATATATGTGTGTGTGTGCGTGTATATACATGTATATATATATATATATATATATTCAAAAATTGTTTATTATTGTATTGTATTTTAGTTTTATAATTTTATAATTTTATAACGCGTTTCAAGCATCTAGGATCTCTTCAGATAATGGAAGGAATATCTGAAGAGAGCCTAGATACTTGAAACGGGTTATAAAATAATAAAATAATAATACCATATAATGATAAACAATTTTTCAAAAAAAGGTTTTTACAAATGTTGGTAGCCTGACTTCTTAAAATATACATTTTTCTCTCGTTAGAACTGCACTGGTGCTGCACTACCCTCTACTCTCTATTTTCAGTATCTCTCTCTCTCTCTCTCTCTCTCTCTATATATATATATATATATATATATATATATATATATATATATATATATATGTGTGTGTGTGTGTGTGTGTTTGTATGTGTGTGGGTGTGTAAGGTCAGCATAGTGCTCGATGTCTAAGAAAAAATGACAAAATAAGAGCGTAATGTTTATTTATGTATGCAATTACAGAGGATTAAGATAACATCGGTATCGTCGGTTTCAAATCAAAATAAAGCGAACTTATAGCTGGCCTACTGTGCTGGACTCTCTGGCTGAAGGGAGTCCGGTATATATATATATATATATATATATATATATATATATATATATATATATGATAATTTTATTTACACAGACATGTACAAAATCTGCGACACTGGCATGTCGATGTTATCGATCAACAGTTACTATAAACTGAGATCTCATCAGGCAGAGTTAGAATCCGATCTTAACCTCAGATCATATTTGGAGAGAATGAAGGCTTCATTCTCTCCAAATATGATCTGAGGTTAAGATCGGATTCTAACTCTGCCTGATGAGATCTCAGTTTATAGTAACTGTTGATCGATAACATCGACATGCCAGTGTCGCAGATTTTGTACATGTCTGTGTAAATAAAATTATCATATATAAAGCTCTATTTTGATATTGAGCACTTTTTATAAACCCGGTTAAAATTCTCTGGATTACCACCCTGTGGATATTTTTCACCTGGATTATTACCATTATTATATATATATATATATATATATATATATATATATATATATATATATATATATATATATATTTCTAACAGTAGTAGGCTTGTTTGAAATAACATACCGTTGGTGTGTCACGCTTACATTTGAAATAACCTTTGTTAAGACGGCCTGTTCACTGAGTCAGGATTATTAGGCGACGTCACGGGTGTTGGTTTATGTTAAGCAGATAAACAAGATGCTTCAAAGAGATGGACATATGACTTTGGTTATTTATATCTGAAATTATTTCATCTTTGATCTGTAATTGTTTGGTATTTAAAAAATGAATGCCAATTATTTTGTTCATGTTGTTTTCATGGTTGAAAATTTCATAGTTATTTAAAGGTAAAACTATTTTAAATTCAAGATGGTTGACAAACCTGTCTTGATAGAAAAGGCTTTGATAAAGAATACTTGATTTTTCCTAAAATTTTTAATATTTTTTACACAATAACAAATCTGCATAACATAAAACGTTTTTTTTGTCCTGATACAAAATTAACGTTTACGCTTACCCGTCGACAGTCATAAAATAATATCAACTAGAAATTCGGTTCAAACTTGTTTCTTTTTGTATAAAAAAAACTTTATTGTTGGTAACAAAACGTTATTTATGTGTGTAATAAAATTCTAAAACAGTTCAAATATGGTTAGTGCCACCAAAAAAAATGATTAAAACATTGAATAAAGTTCTGAACACGTTCAAAATAATTTTGTTCCAGGACAAGAAATACAATTTAAAACAAGTAAAATTGACAATAAAAAAACTTGGTTTAGATATTTATGTCCAAATAGTTTTGTATTTTTATAACACTTACAAAATTCATTATTTAATCAATTTTTAATTATTTATCGATTTTATTTTTATAATAATTATCGTTTGTTATTTTGTGGGCTGTGGCTGTCTATTCTTTATGAAAGGTTTGGAAGGGTCTTAGTCCCACTCATCACTTTAAATGAAAGAAACGATGGCTAAATTAATCTCGAACGCAACCGAAACTAGCGAACAACCACAGCTTGTTAACGCCCCACCTGACTTGTATAGCCTCCACGGGCAATGCCTTAACTTTTAAAAGAAAAATGTGAAAAAATATACATAAAAAATACTAAAGAGAAGTGTACACAAACAATTGGCAAAATAAGTAATGGGCAGAAAGTGGGTGATCATTGTACGTTAAATTTATATACGAAAGTGATTCCTTTATTTGAAAACCTAAAATATTTCATGTAAATTTAAAATAATTTATTTCGCGAATTCTACCCAATTTGGTAATTTACTATTGTAAATAGAAGTTTGTTAGTGGTGGGCCTTGTAAAATAAATAAATAAAATTATTTTCATATTTGGTTACACTTTATTTTTCAACACAAAAAAAACAGCGATAGTCATAATGTGGTTTATCAGTTTATGTACAATTTATATAGGTAACTGATCCTCCCTCTAAAACCTAATTGTGGAGAACCCAAAAAAACGGGAATTTTCTAGCGACATGATCGCCAATTTTACATAGATAATAGAAAAATATTGGTGACGGTCATGAAGTGTGTGATCAGTTTACGTTAAATTTATATTGGAAACTAATCCCCCCTCGGAAATCTAAAACATTTTAAGGAAAAAGACACAAAAACGGTAATTCTCTAGCGACAGGATAGGTAATTGTACACAGAAACAAAAATTGGTTCGTATAAAAAGTGAAAAATAATGGTGGTGGTAAATAACAAACAAGCGTCGAAATCGATCTTGTGTCTAACTTTGCCCTCGTGGGGAGGCAAGTAAATATGTGCTTTAATAACTGTCCATTTTAAGCTGCGTCCACACACGCTTAATTTTGGAAATAGCTAAACGCATAGATTTTTGAAATAGCTAAACGCATAGATTTTTGAAATAGCTAAACGCATAGATTTTTGAAATAGCTAAACGCATAGATTTTTGAAATAGCTAAACGCATAGATTTTTGAAATAGCTAAACGCATAGATTTTTGAAATAGCTAAACGCATAGATTTTTGAAATAGCTAAACGCATAGATTTTTGAAATAGCTAAACGCATAGATTTTTGAAATAGCTAAACACATAGATTTTTGAAATAGCTAAACGCATAGATTTTGGAAATAGCTAAACGCATAGATTTTTGAAATAGCTAAACACATAGATTTTTGAAATAGCTAAACGCATAGATTTTGGAAATAGCTAAACGCATAGATTTTTGAAATAGCTAAACACATAGATTTTTGAAATAGCTAAACGCATAGATTTACTAGACGCATCTTAATGATATATACTCTTGTTGTTTTTTGCCTTATATAAAGGACGTAACTTGTTTAGTTATTAAAAATCTACCTTTCATATTTTTATTTTTTGAATGAAATCGGATATACCCGTTTTAAACAAACACATGAATCAATATAGATAGAAAACAATTACGCATTTCATATTCGTACGATTCTCTTCGGTTGACAATACTTCTCTGAAAATAATACTTGTAAAGCAGGTTTGTTCTCGTATGGTTTCCTATTCAATCGCTAAATTGCTTTCTTTGGTTCGAACAATTCCTGCAGATAAATTATCACAGAACATTCTACTTGAGAATACTTTCAGAGTTTTACCAAAAAATATGGTTTTTAAAGAAAGAATCGATTAGGAGCGGAAATACATTTATCACCGAGGAACTGAAGTGTTTAATAAAATTCCCGACTAAAAATCTACTCTCTTAGATTAAATCATACATACAAAGTTTAGCTATTGAGGCGGGACCGTGTTCTTCCGGGTGTTCTACAATGTACGCATCGACGAGATCGCTTAGAGCAAGTGGAATTGCCTCATACTGGTGCAGATGCAAACAAAAAATAAAACAATATGAGTTTGGCCTTTAAAACAGAATACGGCCATCGAGTATTGATTTACTCCTCTCCAGGAGTTAGGCACAAGGCCAGTTTTTATCTTATTCCCACAAGTAAGATGTGACCCACGGTCGGGTCGGGAAAGTGGGGTTTAAAAATTGCCTGGGCAGTCCTGTCGGTATTCCCCGGTAGGGGCGCCTCAGGCAGTAAGCAATAAACTTACTCCCCCCTAAAGAGGGGAGGCGAAGCCTACGAGGGTGGACCTCCTAGAACTGCACAAGACAGACCCCATAGACCGGCGTAAATCAAGCCCCGAAGGCCAAGACAATACCAGTCTATGGGGTGCAGTATCCATCGGAACAGATACTACACTTTGATCTTAGCCAAAACAATCAACGGCCATCGAGTAGTTCTTTTGTTTTTACAGATAAGTCATTTATCAAGGCTTAAAGCCACTCGAGGATTAAGGTAAATTAGGCGGGATGTCTAACAGTTTAACAGTGATTAAGTACGGCATAATTACGTTAACACACCGGTTTCCCTTAGATCGTCGAAGTTAAGCAACGTTGAGCCTGGCCAGTACTAAATGGGTGACCATTTGAGAATACCAGGTTCTGTATGCGCTCTCCGCTAATCTCAGCATTGTTTCCAGTCGTCTTGCACTTCTTCTTACAACAGGAATCGAGCAGTACCGACTCAGAAGAGAGGTGTTTGCGGATTGCGCAACCCTTGCTTCACAGTTACGACGCATGGTATCAATTGTCTCTCAAGATTGAACGGAGCCTTCTATAGTGGTGACTATTATGAGAGGATTAGAAACTTATAGATGGAATGAACAACATTAGATGACTTATGATGACGGTTTATGACAAGTATCTGTTGAAACTTAATTTGAAGACGACCATGTTGCACCCTACAGAGATGCAATTTCGTGATAATGTGTTTCACGTATGAGAATCTCTTGGCAAGAAACTTTATTCGTGTAAATTGTGTGTGATGTTTGGCACACGGAGGAAGAAAAGAAAGGTGTTTGTTGTTGTAATAATAAAACGAGTCGTTGCTGTGAAAATTTTACAGGGAAGGATCAGAAATTATTGAAGCTCGGTCGAGCACCTTCCATGGAAATAATAATAGAGTAGAGAAAGACTAACAACATCTCTTTTTTGAAAAAGAAACTGCAGATAACGGAAGAGATCATCCCCTACTAGATTGCGAAGTCGATTTTGCGGCACCTCCCCAGACGAGGCAGCAGTACCCCGTGATAGGACGTATGTGACTCTTGCATAGGAGCAAAATAGCTTAGGACAAATATCAAGTGATCACGTTCGGGTGCACACGTGGAAAAACAAAGAAAGAATAGATTAAAAGTCTGTAAAAGTCAATCCGTATTGATCAGCATCATATACGACTTTTTTGACCGGCTTAGTTTTGTCGTTGGCATTAATTTCTCCGAATCCGAATTAGGTACTTACAAGAGGGGCCAGTTGAAGGTGGCCAACATTCATAAATTAAATGTTGTTATGGAACCGATTGGATTCGAACTTAGAACAGTCAGGTCGTCACTCCGCGCCTTATCCACTTCGCCGGAGCCACCTTCCAGAATAGAAGTTCAATCAGCTTGTTTACTCTTCTGTAATGATATTTAGATGCGGATGCTGTAAAAATAAGACTAGAATAGGAAATTTCCATGTAAGAATAAAATTAAGTAGAGTTGAATTTTCCATTAAAACTTAAGTGAGAGCTACGTGTCCCGGTAGTTAGGTAACTGATAAGAAGACTGAACATGTCACTTTTTTATCGCTTTCTAACACGAGTTACTGTTCGTGTGAGCTGTCTTTCAAATCATATTTGCATCCACCTTATCTATAAAGTCGTAATTTCTGTTTGTTTTCTTCCTCGTGAACATTTTTTAGGGCTTTGGGGATAGATCTCAATAATCATATATATTCTTTAAATACATTACCCAACGTAGTTGAATAAGTATATTTCATTTTGATTATACTTAGGATTGGTTTATTGCCGATTGCCTGAAAGGTCCCTATCAGGGAATGCTAACAGGTCTGTTCATGGCTATTTTTGTACCCTACTACTGAGAGCTGGTAGGCCCCCACATTCTGGCCTTGTATCACCCCTTGCTGCGGTGGGAAACAAGTAAATCCCGACCTTCGCAGACTGCGTATGTTATTCTTAAAAAGTCAATCCGTATGAATCAGCATCAGATTGTTTTGTTGTTGGCATTAGTTTCCCATAATCAGAATAAGGTCCTAACAAGCGGGACCAGGTGAAGGGTGCCAACATCCATAAATTAAATGTTGCTATAAAACTGACTGGATTCGAAATTAGCACAGTCAAGTCGTCACTCTGCGCTTTATCAACTTTAGCTACCCTCCAGAATAGAAGTTAGATCAGCTTGTTTATATTTTTGTAATGTTATTTAGGTACGTGTGTGTAAAAATAACGTTAAAGGTAATGATTATTTGACGACCGATGTATTATGTTAAATAGCGGATGGGTCTGATGCACGCTAGATTAAGTATTGGGTGTATAAAATAAGGTTAGGAATAGAAAAGTTCATTAAAAGTTAGAGATAGAAGTTAGGCTGACGTGTACGAGTAGTTGTGTTATGGGAGGAAGTCGGTGGCAAAAAAAAGCTGCGTCTGTGAATGGGTCGTGGAAGTGATAAGACGCGGTTTTAGAGTCTTCCACTACGTTACAGAGATGGAATAGGAAGATGTAGTAAATTACTGTAAAAACATCGTAACAAAGAAATTCTCAGAGCAAATTATGTTGTTATGTGTTGTTCTTTTGTCAGTAACCAAGAAAGAAAAAAAGAAAGATCAATATATCTGCGACTACCACTCTCACCATTACTGAGCACGTCACTATCCAATAGACCAACTATTTCGTGTTAATGAGACAGATTAACGGTGTTTCGGTCGACGAATAAAACAACAGACACTCCTAAACTAAGATATACTAAAATAATCACTCATTAAGAAAGATGGTAATTTGAAAATAGTCAGCAGTTAGAATAAGCAGTTGGTTCACTCCCCCTTTCAGAAGGTTTATTGCTTGTCACCTAAGGTGACGGTGTGAGACTCACCCCTGAATTAGAATGAGTGTCAAAAGTGCGTGTCTTTTATAGTAGACGCACATCTGCTGTTGCTGCTGCTGCTGCTTTTGCTGCTCCTGCTGCTGGCTGTGTCTTCCTGTCACCTGATTGGAAAAGGGATATGCGTGAAGAGAGAAGAACTAATTCAGTTCTAACAACATCTAAATACGTTAGGCGAATAGCGAATAGAATGTGTGCGCGTGGCATTGTGTACACAGACATGAAGGGTGTAAATAGACACCCTTATTATCATAAATAATGAATACTTGTCATTTTCCCTTTCTGGAGAATTGGGCAATCCCTTGGTAAACGGTGGAAAGTGGAATCCCGAGGTTTGCACCGACTAAATCAAACTTCAGATAAACCTATAATATAGTTCATCTGAATCTCTGAAAATTCGAACCCTTTTTGGGGTCGCATCATACGTGGTAATATATAATTGATATATTGATATCTAAAACAATTGTGATATATAATTGATATATTGATATCTAAAATAATGGTGATATATAATTGATATATTGATATCTAAAACAATGGTGATATATAATTGATATATTGATATCTAAAACAATGGTGATATATAATTGATATATTGATATCTAAAACAATGGTGATATATAATTGATATATTGATATCTAAAACAATGGTGATATATAATTGATATATTGATATCTAAAACAGAAAAATGTCAATTAATGTAAAATATCGATGATACAATCTTTCACTGATGCGTTGTACGGCTCCAAGTGCTGGCTGTCGGCAAAGGAAGCAGAAACTTTAAACACGTATTAATTATTTTTGTAGGGTTTCTATTTACTTTTCTCATGTCTGTGTAGTATCTGTAACTCGATGCTGGGTTATTTGACAAGTGGTCATTTGAGAAACTCGGTAGGAAAATTTGCGTTTTTGTTATTGAGTAAAGAATGTACATAAATAAAAACAGATTTCGATAAGTACGGAGAGCTGACCGGAAAACGAGATTTAGACAAGCGAGGGCGTCCTGTGCTTTGCTTCACCAGCGGATTTCGCAAAAACCAACAAATCAAGGTTGATCTCTCATCTTCTTATGTGTCAAAATTATCAAGTATGGTTAACCTGGTTGACTAATTCGTGTGATATTCTAAGTTGCACTAACTTCAAAATGTATCATTTTACTTCACGTTTTTTTTGTGTAATCTTATATGTTTTCATCAAAATATGCATCAGAAGAAAGGAAATGACTTCAATCGTCCGACTTTTGATCTTAAAATAAAAAAGGAGAAAATGAAAGTGAGAAAGAAGATGAAGAAAGAAATAAAAATACAAAGAAGAAAAACATCAAAGAGAAACAGCAGAAAATAACCAAGAAGATAAGTAAGAACCTACTTAAAAAATGTGAAGAAGAAAAAGACGAAAAAGAAGAAAAAAAGAGAAAATAACGATAAAATATATAAGGAAATGAAAATGAACGAAGGTGAAAAAGTATTACTTTTACAATTATTTTTTTTTAAATCGAAAGGAATATATTTAGATATACCAAACCGGTCTGCGTATATATATATATATTTATTTTGGTACAGAAAAATTAGTACAACATTCGTACCGTCGGTTTCAAGCATGGAAGAACTTAACCATCCGGCTCTCTTCAGTTCTGTTGTCATCTGTTACGGAAATGTGAAGTCACGTGTCACTCTCGTTTGAACGCGTTATTTGCTTAGAGTGTTATGTATGTTTGTTTAAATTTAGTGTAAGGAAGGTTTAATAAGGTTTGAAAATATATATATATATATTTATATATGTTTATATTTATATATATATATTTATATATATATGTTTATATTTATATATATATATATATATTTATATTTATATGTATATATTGATATTTATATATATACATATTTATATTTATATATATATATATATTTATTTATATTTATATATATATATATATATATATATATTTATATTTTTATATATATATATATATTTATATATATATATATATATATATATATATATATATAAAAGTGTATATGTCTGTATGTACTACACATAAAGTTGGGTAAATAGATTTTCCGATAAAGTTTATAATCGGATAAAGTTTTTAATCGCCAACATCTAATCTGTTGTACTTTGTTTCTTCCTTAATTCCTGGTTCTCCCAACCTCACCCCTAAAGTTATCAATCTCTCTATATATCTTTACAGTTGACAAATCGCTAATCCGCTCTCTTCTTCAACTTTACTAATCTCTCTTCTTTTCGATGAAGCCATCAACAGTCTTAATGATATCAACAACAACAAAAAACGAAATACGATGCAAAATATTTAAATGTGTCATCAGAACAAAATTTAGAAAATATCACCGTTAAAATCTCCTGATAAAAACGTATATGAAAATACTCTTTTAAAATAGGATTGTATTATATGATGAAGAATAATGATAAAGATATTATAAGAGAGAAGAAACTTTATACATATATATATATATATATATATATATATATATATATATATATATATATATAAATGGTAAAATGGTAGTAGTAACACAGCATAGGGTCACTTGCTTTATATGCATCGTTCCTTCACTTATAGAAGTTTGAATGCCTCTTCGCTTCGCCGCCGTTAACGTGTTAAAATTATCATTGTTTATAAGCTGTTCAGAACTGGCCTAGCGGTTAGCGACGTTAGACGGGAGTTGGAAAATACTTGTTGTTCCAGGGTTTCGAATCGTGTGACCGGTGATGAATAGTCGTACTTCTATGCTGATGAGTCTTGATTGAAAAAAAGACGAAACGTATACGTCCATAGATATAAACAATAACAAATATTTTATATATATATATATATATATATATATATATATATAACAGGTTTAACCTCACGCTGATTTATTAGATTGTTCATAGTGGGCGAGTGGGTTGAGGCGTCGAAATTTGGATTATAACATGACTCGTGTGCCGGGTTTTGGAACCATGCGACCGGTGTAAATAATTATATCGGCACTGACGATTCCGAAAACGATGAAACGTATACGTATGTACATAAAACAAATATTTATATTTATATATTGACTAGCTAGTCGTGTATATAAAAACACATGGCTAAACTAATTCCATGCATTTTAGCCTGAAGATTCCTCCCGGGGATGAAACGCGGGAGCCTCTGTGTAGCTTAATTGCCATGAATATATTTTCATAACTTATTATATATAATATTAAATTATTTTTAATATTTTTAAAAATAGTTTTACCTACGTACGACGTCGTTTCGAGCTTATGGCTCTCATCAGCGCAGGGAAATAACAATCTCAGACGGTCATATGGCGCGAGCGACGTTCACAGATACATCATGAATCTGTGGGCGTTCACTTAGTCTCATTAGGCCACAAGAGATTGTCACGTAATAACGGAGAAATTAAGTGAATGTTACACTGAAAGCAGCTAGTGTTGACACCTAAACATTCGATAGCACTCAACGACAGAGTCGGAGCATTGCACTGAAGCTTTTAGGTGAATTTTTTTTTTTTTAATCTTTCCGACAGTGCTCAACTTTCAATTTTACTTGGAACGGGCTTATAATAATATTAAATTATTTTTAATATTGTTTTTAATCGGAACCATTTTATATTGGTAATGCTCAAAACAGTTTTTCATTGTAAACAACTGATGATCCCTACAAAAATATTAAGATTAGCATAAATTCTAGGAAGCTTACAAATGCGGTGATTATAAAATAGTGAGTGACATACAAGCAAAAGAATTTTCCTATGAAGAATTTTTTTTATTTATTATTTTTGTATATAGTTTTTAGGGGTGGAAAAATTTCTAAGACTATATATATATATATATATATATAAAGAGGTGTACTAAAAGCGAACTTTTAGAAAAGGTAAAACCCTATTGTGAAGAGTATACAGCTCAATATCCAGGATAGAGCAGCTCTGACGCCTGCCTGCATCATCGAATGTACTTCTTATTGGACTTTTTACCCTTTTTGGATTTTCTATTTTCGCCGTACCTGAAGTTGTGGCTTCTTGGAATTTAACTTTGAAACTGCTCTCATTACTTCTCGTGCCTCTAACGACCTACCTATCTACATCGTATTCTCTCTGCTGGACTCTTCGACACCGGACTTTTTGGCAATCGGACATTTGCTTGCACCCTGGCACAGTTTTGCCCTACGTTTCTTTCCCTACAACTTTTATTTTATTTCATTTTTTCAAATTTTAAATCTTGGCCAATGCCAACTTATCTATCCCAGCGACTTCCTCTGATGATAAGATTTTGATCTTTGAAAAGCCTGGCTTAAGGAAAATTTAACTTGAATAAATTGCCTTTTTGCGGAATATACCTTGCTTTGAACTTTTGAATTGAATTTTGATTTGGCTTTTGCTTTCTCTAATTCTTTTCCATTCTCCTTCATTTATATATATATATATATATATATATATATATATATATATATATATATATATATATATATATATATATATATATATATATATATGTATATATATAATTAACTTGTTACAAATATCCAGGAGGTATGAATCCGGGGTATATATATATATATATATATATATATATATATATATATATATATATATATATATATATATATATATATATATATATATATATATATTGGTGATAATTAGTGGTGTTTAAAGCATAAAAACGATTTTGATGTTTTTGTAATGTTTCCCCCTTTCTCCCCCCCCCCTGGGGGTGGTCATATTTTATGGGGTTTTTTCTTCTGTTTTTTTTTTCTTTCTTTCGTCTCTGGCGATTCCCGACGAAAATCGCAGGCGCGTTTGAAATATTGAAAAAAAATTAAATTATTACAAACAAAAACAAAAACATTTCTAAAGTAACAACAAAATCGAACAAGCGGTCTCTCGGATAGAACTCATCTTTTAATCGTCCGCTCCGAATCATCAGCACTTTACAAAGATCGAAAATAAGTATTTCCGAAATAAACCTTTGACTATAATTAACACGAAGAAGATCAATTTAGTATCGTTATTTCTTGCTTCCCTTTGCATATCAGAAGTTAAGAAACTACCGGGCATGCGCATCGAAAGACATCGGAAATAATTAAGAGAACCGGTGTAAACTGATCAGTTTTACTCCGGTGCTTATTGAAACCACACGTATATCTCTGATATTGTTCTTTATTTCTTTTGGCCTTTGTTTTAGCCTCACAAGCCGATCCCACAACATTACAACCAAACGAGAGGATGAATAAACAGGGACTCAACTATTCAAATATAAATATCCCGACGCCAAACAATGCTTGGTACCTGAACATACTTATTAATAGCATTGAAGGCGTTGCCCGGTGCATAAGATCGAAATGTTTAAAAGTCATCAATACGGAAGACACAACCTCTACAAATCTCTATGGACTTAAATCCAGCAAGTACTCCAAGAGAGTCACAGAGATGGATGGTTTCGAAAGCGATCTGTTAGATATAATTCCCCAAATCCGTTTTATACAAAAACAATTCCCAAAAATTCCTATCAACTAACAAAAAAAAACTTCAAACTAAATAACCTTTTAATTTTTGTAGATGAAAGCAAAAATAACTTCCAGACAGCTAGCCGTCTTGGCATGGTTTTGTTCTACTAGGCGTTGTTTGGGATCAACAATTGTAAGAGTTCAGTATTATTTACCTCCTCTTCAGGAGGTTAGGCACAAGGCCATTTTTATCTTACTCCCACAAGGTAAGATGTGACCCAGGGTCGGGTCGGAAAGTAAGACTTGAAAAGCCAGCGCCCGAGAAGGTGAGCACTCTGGCCATTAAAAATTGTCTGGGCATGCCCGGTCAGCATTCCCTGGTAGGGGCGCCTCGGGCAGTAAGCAATAAACTTACTCCTCCCCAAAGAGGGGAGGCAAATCCCTGGATGTTGGGCCTCCTAGAACTGCACAGGGCAGACCCATAGACCGGCGTAAATAAAGCCCCGAAGGCCAACACAATACCAGTGTATGGGGTGTAGTATCTATCGGAACAGATACTACACTTTGATCTTAGCCAAAAGGCGTTATTTAACCCCTACCCACAATAGGAATATGTGACACAAGGTCGGAAAGTGGGATTTGAAAAGCCAGCGCTCGAGAAGGTGAGCACTCTGGCCATTAAAAATTGCCTGGGCAGCCCCGTCGGTATTCCCCGGTAGGGGCGCCTCAGACAGTAAGCAATTAACCTACTCCTCCCCAAAGAGGGGAGGTAAAGCCTGGGAAGGTGGACCTCCTATAACTGCACAGGACAGATCAGACCCATAGACCGGCGGAAATCAAGCCCCGAAGGCCAATACAATACCGATGTATGAAGTGCAGTATCCATCGGAACAGATACTACACTTTGATATTGGCCAAAAGGCCGAGACTTTAGTAATGGATATACAGTAAATAAACTTTGGACTATTGACTTCATCAACAGTACGTATTTTCTTAATATCGCTTAATGGAGTGGAGTGACACAAATTAGGAATTGATCGGGGCCATTTGTTTTACTCGACGTTGGTAACTTCCATATATTAACTTTCTTCGAACTGTTGACTGTTGACTTGATCTACATTACATATCTTCTTAATATGTTAAAATGCAGGAGGGCAAGAAATTAGGAATTCAGCATTAAAATAAGAGGAAAGGAATGAGCTGGGAGAAGGAGAATAAGAGGGGTTGGGTAGAGGGGAGGGGAGAAGGGGAGAAGGAAAGAGAAAAATATAAAGAGAGAGAGAGAGGGGGGCGAGAGATAGAAGTTTTGTTATAAAGATGTTACACTATTTCATTTTTTCTATTTTGTTTTTATAATAGCCCTGGGCAACGCCGGGTAACACTGCTAGTCTATTATATGAATCGACAAACCTCTGTATGGTTGGTTGTATCGCTAAAATTTATTTAGATCTTATTTGGGCTTTAAATACTATGTAATTTTAAATATTTTGTCAGGGTTTACTTGTAGAGTGAAGTATCCAAAGGCTTGTACAGAGAGACCGAAGACACTCGAGGACGGTGTCTAGTAAGTAATTCAAATATATGTCTGTGTGTCTACTATATATATATATATATATATATATATATATATATATATATATATATATATATACATATATATATATATATATATATATATAGGTGTGTGTGAGTGTGTGAGTGTGTGTGTGTGTGAATTAACACGTTCCGTTATTCTTACTGTTTTTATCATAACGTTTTCCCACTTAATATTAAAACCTCATCTAATCTGATATTCATTTAATATTGACATTTCTTTATCATTTTACTTCTATTCCGACCACGATAACGCAATATATTCTCGTATAAGAGAAATGGTTATAACACGTGTGTCACTATAAAATTGTAGAAGGGGTTATAACACGTGTGTCACTATCAAATTGGAGAAAGTGTTATAACGCGTGTGTTACTGTAAAATAAGAGAAAGGGTTATTACACGTGTGTCACTAAAAATAGGAGCAAGTGTTATAACACGTGTGTTACTATAAAATTGGGGAAAGAATTATAACACGTGTGTTGCTATAAAATTGGAGAAAAAGTTATAACATGTGTGTCACTTTAAAATTGTCGAAAGGGTTATAACACGTGTGTCATTATATAAATTAGAGAAAGGGTTATAACACGTGTATCACTATAAAATTGAAGTAAGGGTTATAACACGTGTGTCGCTATAAAATTGGAGAAAGGGTTATAACGCGTGTGTCACTAAAAAAATAGGAGCAAGTGTTATAAGACGTGTGTCGCTATAAAATTGGAGACACGGTTATAACACGTGTGTCACTATAAAATTGGAGAAAACGTTATAACACGTGTGTCACTATAAAATTGGAGAAAGGGTTATAACACGTGTGTCACTAAAAAAATAGGAGCAAGTGTTATAACACGTGTGTCGCTATAAAATTGGAGACATGGTTATAACACGTGTGTCACTATAAAATTGGAGAAAGGGTTATAACACGTGTTTCGCTATAAAATTGCAGAAAGGGTTGTTGTGGGGTACAAATCACCCCTATTGAAGAACTAATGGAAGAAACCATCTATAATAAATACCATGGTTGCAAAGACTCAAACAGAGGACATTCCTATTCATGTTTTACCGCATGGTAGGAATCCGGTCATCTCCTACCACATTTAGTGGCGTTACTGTATTGCTATGAATAAATACATTGTATATTTTAACCTGTCACAATTTGTGGTTGTTATCTTTGTGACCCCTAGCACGGGTCTACAACAGGTTATAACACGTGTGTCACTATAAAATTAAACAGAGGGTTATAACCCGTGTGTCACTATACAATTGGGAAAGGGTTATAACACGTGTGTCACTATAAAATTGGAGAAAGGGTTATAACACGTGTGTCACTATAAAATTGGAGAAAAGTTTATAACACGTGTCACTATAAAATTAGAGAAAGGGTTATAACACGTGTGTCACTATAAAATTAGACAGAGGGTTATAACACGTGTGTCACTATAAAATTGAAGAAAAGGGTTATAACACGTGTGTCACTATAAAATTAGACAGAGGGTTATAACACGTGTGTCACTATAAAATTAGAGAAAGGGTTATAACACGTGTGTCACTATAAAATTGGATAAATAGTTATAACACGTGTGTCACTATAAAATTGGAGAAAAGGGTTATAACACGTGTGTCACTATAAAATTCGAGAAAACGTTATAACAGGTGTGTCACTATAAAATTCGAGAAAGGGGTATAAAACGTGTGTCGCTATGAATATAGAGAAAGGGTTATAACACGTGTATCACTATAAAATTGGAGAAAAGGTTATAACACGTGTTTCGCTATAAAATTGCAGAAAGGGTTATAACGGGTGTGTCACTATAAAATTAGACAGAGGGTTATAACACGTGTGTTACTATAACATTGGAGAAAGGGTTATAACACGTGTGTCACTATCAAATTGGAGAAATAGTTATAACACGTGTGTCACTATAAAATTGGAGAAAAGGGTTATAACACGTGTGTCACTATAAAATTGCAGAAGGGGTTATAACATGTGTGCTACTATAAAATTGGAGAAAGGGTTACAACACGTGTGTTACTATAAAATTGGAGAAAGGATTACAACACGTGTGTCATTATAAAGTTGGAGAAAGGGTTACAACACGTGTGTCACTATAAAATGCTAGTAGCAATGAAATAAAGCCAGACTTTTCAGTGGGAAAATGTTATTAACAAAACGAAAGAAACGATTCAATATGGAAGAAAATATTTCCGGTTTAGAATTGTTTGACAGAACAATGGCGCCGTAAGATGCAGTAAATAGTTCGTTTCTTTTAATCGGTTTTTGTCTGAAGCAATTATTATTATTATTATTATTATTTGGGTGACCAAACTAATATTTACTTTCGCCTACTCATTATAAAAGGATAAGTAACAGAATCTATGATTCTGAAATCAAGTGGTTAAACTAATCTTGGATAAATATTTTATTTGGCTATGTACTGGGT
Organism: Sepiola atlantica; assembly: GCA_963556195.1. Classification (NCBI taxonomy): domain Eukaryota; kingdom Metazoa; phylum Mollusca; class Cephalopoda; order Sepiida; family Sepiolidae; genus Sepiola; species Sepiola atlantica. The sequence continues at coordinate 772,795 of CAUVYP010000258.1, forward strand.
TATGATTAGGGTTAGGGTTAGGGTTAGTGTTAGGTTACGGTTAGGGGTAAGGGTTAGGGTTATGGTTTGGATGGGTGTCATTAGAATAAGAATAAATCGATTATCTTAAAAGACATTAAGAAAGGTCAAGGAATATTTAAAAAATTCTTTAAAAATAGAAAATTCCAATATTGTAATCTTTTTCTTACACTGTTCTGTTTTCTTAATATATATATATATATATATATATATATATATATATATATATATATATATATATATATATATGAGAAAATGATTTTAAAAGCCCTAAATATATCGACATACAAAAGCTCAACTGAAATCAAATATTATGCCCCACGGCGAGTCATCAATTCCTATCAGAACTATGGGAATCCGAATGCAAGGAGGAGGAGGACAAATCCATGAATATTGTCCAAAGAAAAATAACTTGCCTAAGGAGCTTACCTGAGAAAAGAAAAGACAAAACAAACATCATACATGAACCAAAATATCAACCCAGAACAAAACCCATTTGAGAACACCGACATACGACATGCACACCCCCAGAGGAGACCACAAAACAGAGTTCATATGCCAAACACATATCACGCAAACATACATACACAACATACCTAATTACTCACAAAGAAACAACATAAATATACCCACACCATACACACACCTCTTTACACAAATTCAACCCAAATCCTCATTAAGCAAACCTCGCAACCACACACAGACACATACGCACAACAAATACAACTACCTAAACACACCAAACAACATATCAAACACTCATACTGCTCCACCATACACTAACCGTTACGAATACAGCTCAACCCAACGATACAAACTTAAGTACTTCCACCCACACCAACCAATACAATCAGAAATCTCATATCATACACCATACACCACACATACATACCACCACAAAATACCTTTACTCAACAACCCCACCAAAGCCACCCACACTACAAAACAACCTGTACAAACATCACTTAAACTAAAGTAAACCTTACAATAACTACCCACAACCACCACACCAACATATGAAACATTCATACAATAACCCTCTACCCAACCACGCACAACAAAACAGACCCTACAACCAGCCTGCCCGCCAATGGATGTAACCAACATACTCCAAGCACTACCCACATCATCAAACAGAACCATCATACAACAATCTATACCTACATAACCTTACACAACAATACAAACCCCATAATTACTTACAGCATCAACAAATTCTGTCAAGATACCCTTACCCTAAACAGCCAACGCACAATAACAACACATTCAAATATGTCAAAATAAACCCTTATAATAACACGCACAACACCAATTTTCCCGAAAAACAACACAATCCTCTAAAACACTTAGATACCTTTGGGAACCCACATGGGGGGACATCAATAAACTATACAATATACTACAAAACCTACACCCCAAAATTAAATTCACCCTAGAACACAGTCACACAGAACTACCCTTCCTAGATATACTAGTTAAAATCAAAAACAAAAATATTATCACAGACATCTATCACAAACCCACAGACACCCAATTTAAGAGCCACCACCCCAAAAGCTGCCTTAAATATATACCCTATTCCCTAGTACGTAGAATCTGTACTATAGTCAGTGACAAACACCTCCGGATTGTCCGACTGGAGGAACTAAGAAATAAAATTAAATAAAAAATAAAATATAAAAATATAAAAAAATAAATTTAAAAAATAAGAGGGACAAAAATTAAAGGCAACAAGATAGTAAAATAATAAAACAAAAACGTATCGGAAGCAAAAGAAAAAGAAAAGTAAAAACAAAACGATTTAAAAAAGTAAATAGAAAGAAGAAAAATCTAGCCGAAAATTAGGTGACATAGACAGAAGCCTAGAAGAAGAAAGAAAGAAAGAAAGACTTAACTAACGGATTAATGTATTTATATCAATTTGAAACAACATGGTTTTATCTACGGAATAATTTAGGCGCTAAAGTAATATTGATGTCAAAATCAGATAATAATAATAATAATAATAATAATAATAATAATAATAATAATAATAATAATAATAATAATAATAATAATAATAATAATAATAATAACAAATCTAATACTAATAATTTAAATAATAATAATTATAATACAACTAATAATAATGGCAATGGTGATAAAACTAAACAAAATTATCAAGATAATCATAATAATTGCAATGATAATATTAATATTGGTATTAATAATAATAATACTAGTAATCGCAATATTAATAATAGTGTTAATAATTGTAATGCTAATAATATATAATATAAAAATAATACTTTAAAATAGTTAATAACAGGTAATGATAATGATAATCGTAATAATGATGATATTAGTAATAATATTAATAATAATAATGTTCAAATGATAATCATACATATCTAAATTCAAAATAATATAAGATAGAATAAGATAAAGTAAGATAAATATAATATAAGATAGAATAAGATAAAGTCAAATAGGTAGGGAAAATCGAAGTAAGAATTCATAAAATTTCCAATAACAATAAAAAATAAAAATAAAAAATTAAATAAGAAATAATCATAAAATAAAGAATAAATTTTTTTTTAAAGTAACTAATAAATAAAATAAAAATAAAATAAGATAGAGAAAGAAGTAGGGTGCTTTAGGGAAATTGTATCCTAATTCAAATATAGTTAATAATAACGATTCTAACCCAAAACAAATATTAATAAAAAATAAAAAATTAAAAATAAATTAATTTCAACCTGAGATACACACAGAACGGACCAAAATTTAGGTAGATACCTAATTCACGGTTGTAAAACTATAATTAAAAGTTACTAGTAATTTTAAATTTAAATTTATGTCTACATTTGGCCATCAGTCCATCTCTACTGTTTAAAAGATTTCTGTGTTCGTATCCTTGAATTCGTACTTTTTCTTCCAAGCACGAATTACATCTCTGTCTAAATTCTCTAAACAAAATTTACCAAGAAACCACCAATGTAAGGATTTCGTTCCTCCGTGACCACCACTATTTAACCAACTCTGTTATATTTTTAAGTTCTGTGTTCACAAAAGAGTGTGTATGGTTATAAAATCGCTGTTTCTAGCCCTCCGCAGATATACCGATGTAAATTTTCTTGTTCATGGTATTTTATTCCGGAAAAATAGTGGTCTCGTAAACTACGCACTTCACTGTACAATTACCATCTAGTGGGCATTTACTTTTTACTTGGCAATTACAATTATTTTCTATTACATTAGTATTATCAAGTTTATTTTATATTTTATGGTTATGTGCATCGATTATACTATCCATGTTCTTTGTACAGGAATAACTAATTTTTACCGTTTTTCTATTAAATATCTTACTTAAAGGATTATTTGTGCTAAAATGCTTATCTATTAAATTTAAGAAGGACTTGCCTATATTAATGCTTGATAGATGGCATTATGGTGATTTAAACCATATTATTTTGCGGGGTCTATTCTTGGATTTATTTTTATTTTTATTCTCAATATATTTTTGTTCTTTTAGTGTAGCCACTAATCTTAAATGCTCTATTATAAATATGCTTATTTGCCTTAAAAATGTATTTATTTGCTGAGAATTTGTTCATTCTAGTATAAATAGTTTTAGTTAGTTTTAATAATGCAATTCGTATGATTTTTAAATTAAACCTTTAATAAAAGGTGTAAATATTTCCTCTTTTAAGTTTAATGTTATATCTCGAAAGACGTCAGGATTTCACCACCATTTTTTTCTCCTCCATTCTAATTTTTTAATATTTTAACCGCTTTACTAAAGTAAGGAAGGAATAATTTATTTCTCGCTTTAGTATTATAGGCCTCTCCGTCCTTGGTAATTATGGTTACCTCGCCATTATTATTAAAATTAATTTTAAAATGTTGTACCTATAAAGACTTATTCAAATATTTGAGGACTAGGTACAACCCTACTGTTATAAAGAAATTGAATGGGGTTATTGGATTGAAGGTTAAAATTATTTCCCTACAGTCTAAAGTGTCCTTTCTGAGGGGATGTTTGACGAACCATGTCCTACCAGGTTATATATCCAGACGTATTTCTAAAGTTAAAGCGATTAACGCATCAAATGTCGAACAAGCATTTCTAAAAGATGAAATTGTAAATCTCTCTGCTGTATTGGTTTCACTCAAATGCAAATATCGTCATCTGTGGAGTTTTGTCTGGTCGGTTTTGTCTTTCTTTGACAGAGTACGATTTTCTAGACACGTCTCGGCTGGAGATGCTTTGAATAAAGTCAAACTTGCTTCTAAGTTTCAAAGTTTCTTGAGTTTTCTTATCAATAAGAAGTTTGGCTCGGCTCTGAAAATTGAAAGTAACATATTCAACCTTTCCAAGCATTCCTTATCAGATACTGAAAGAATTGTCCTCTCACGTGGTCTTGATTTTGGCATTCCTCCTTCACGTATCAATAAAAAAGAGGTCTTTGCTGAATGTGAGTTGCTGTATTTACAGCTTAAGAGGCATTTACCATCTTCATCAGAGGATGAAGCATGGCTCAAGGCACGTCTTGTCGACCTTGCACACAGTTTCGTGGGCAGGTCTATTGAGTCGAAGTCTTTTGTGTGGCGGGATAACCACTTTAAGGCTATTAAAGCACTTAAGTCCGATAAGAACATTTATATTACCAAACCTGACAAGGGTTCAGGAGTGGTTATTCTCGACCATGTCGACTACATTGAAAAAATGAACAATATACTTGGTGATAGTACTGAATTTGAATATTTAGGTAATGCCAATACAAATGACAAGACAGCTAAGACTGAAACCAAACTGCAATGCCGCTTCCTTAAATTAAACAAAAGAAGATTGCTTACTAAAGAGATTTACGACAGAATACGTCCTGTAGGATCCCAACGTCCCAGGATTACCCAAAGTTCATAAGGACAATGTCCATATGAGACCCACTTTATCTATGGTGGGCTCATCCCAGCATGAGTTGGCTAAATGGTTAGCTGAAATCCTCGCACCTGTCTTAGAGAAATATTCTGGATACTGCATTCCCGACTCCTTTCGGTTTGCAGATTTTATTCGTGAGCTTAAGTGTGTTTCTGACACGGAATACCTTTGCTCTTTTGATATATTCAGTCTATTTATTAATTTGCCTCTCGATGAGACTGTCGGGATTTGTGCCGATAGTCATTATCGTAGTTCCCTAACTAAGCCGCCATTTCCAGAAAATATATTTTTTTAACTTATGGATTTGGCGACTAAATCGGTTGAATTTAGTTTCAATGGGGATATGTATCGCCAAATTGATGGGGTAGCAATGGGCAGTCATGTATCCACATAAAATGGTATAAGATATAATTTTGTATGCATCAATTTTCAGTAGTTACTTCAAAAGTGCTCGATACGTGAGTAGAGCTAGGTAGTAAGTTATGAAAATATATTTATGGCAATTGAGCTACACAGAGGCTCTCGTGTTTCATCCCTATATATATATATATATATATATATATATATATATATATATATACCCACACACACACACACACACACATATATATTTATATATATATATATATATATATATATATATATATATATATATATATATATATATATATATATATATATATATATATATATGATGCTGTGAAGGGCGCTAAAGAAGACACAATTTCGAGTCTTATGAACCATAATGTAAACTAAAATAAAGTTTCATCCCCGGGGAAATCGTCAGACTAAAATGTAATATATGTGTGTGTGTGTGTCTTTGAACAAATATAAGATGTATAAATGAATATATCTGAAGGACAAAATTGTGATAAAACACAACATTGAAAACCACTTAAGATACCTAATGCGTGTCTTACTATTGAGTAGATTGTCAAATTCAAAATGATAAGAGTATTTGTTTATCCGTTTAATGGTAATGGTTAAATGTAAACAAAGCCAAAGAGCTTGTGAAAAGTCACCAAACACAGGAACGAGTCTGGTGGCCGGGTGACGATAGGGGCAATAGAAGGGGAAAACGGTAAGAGTAAAGAAAAAAGAGAAGAAAACAAGAAGAAAGGGCGACCATTTAACTTGGTTTACACCTCTAAAAACGACTCGTTCAGTTTGGCTATGCGCAAAGTGTAGTACATGTTCTGATACAATATCTAGTGGTTTCTATCTTCGGTCAGGGAAGAAGAAATTCTTTTTATATCTATATATTAATACGATAGCGTGTGTGTTCGTGTGCCACGCTTCCGGCAAAAGCTCTGCGCATGCGTGCTGCACCTACATTTTGAAGAACATTCAAGTAGCCTGCGTTTAGGAAGTTTTACATCTGCGTACCGCTGGCGCAATGGTTAGCGAGGTAGTATTTTTTACTTCGGCCCGACTGGTTTATAGTTCGATCCCAACCAACCTCTAAGATTTTTATTCTACATTTCGAGGGGAAGGGGAAGAAATAATACATTTTTTTTTATCACCTGGTTAAAAACTACTTTTTTGTGTTGCTTAAAACTTAAAACTATTTTTTGTTTTTATGTTGGCGTTTTTAATGGCATTGTCTATTTAATTACGTTGACTGCTTAAAAAGTAGGGTATCGGCCAGTATTATTTTGTTGTTGTTTTTTTTTTTTGAACGGATGGCATATCAACCTTTTTTAGTAGATATGCGCAGTGTCCATCGTACACGAGTTACTATTTCAAACAATTATTCCACTCTTATCCAGAAGGGGGGGTGGCTCATAATAAAGCAAGCGTAACTTACTAACAAATAGAGGGTGCTTTGTTACATTAGGACCCGTATTGAAAACATCATTTCGTGTAATTTACACGGGTTCCGCTAGTATAAGATTAAGAACATTCTTGAGTAATCTCCCTGATTAAAAAGTCAGAGACGAGCACTGACTTTTATTTGCAGTTAAATTAACGAGAAAGTGACATGAAGATAGCAACTACTCCAAATCCTATAAAACAAAGTTAACAAAATATCTATGCAATTAAAGATCATAAGAAAAGTTGTTTGTTTTTCAATCACCTTCGATAAAAGTTTCCATAAAAGAAATCGATCTAATGTAGAAAAAAATCGAAGCCATGAGCTATTTCAAACAAGCAGCTACTTTAGTATGTATCTATTCAAATAATAAGAAAATTAAAACTAATGCCCTTAGCTAAATATGTCAATGAAAAATGTCTCCAAATATATATCTAACCATAAGGCTTGACAA
>CAUVYP010000258.1:785000-787500 GCA_963556195.1 Sepiola atlantica
TCGGTCTGTCCCGCTTAAGTTTTAAATGGAATGTTTTGTTGGTTAAAATGATAATGTTTGTCGGTGTGTCACGATTCAGTTAAAGAGGGAATATTTTGTTGGCTAAAAAAAAATGTCTGTCGGTCTGTCACGGTTAAATTTAAAATGGAATATTTTGTAGGGTAAAAAGAGAACGTCTGTCGGTCTGTCACGCTTCAGTTCAATATGGAATGTTTTTGGTTAAAAATATAATGTATGTCGGTCTGTCACGCTTAAATTTTAAATGGAATATTTTTTGGTTAAAAATATAATGTATGTAAGTCTGTCACGCTAAAGTTAAAAATAAAATATTTTGTTGGTGAAAAAGAGAATGTCTGTCTGTCTGTCACGCTTCAGTTTACAATGGAATGTTTTGTTGGTTAAAAAGAGAAAGTTAGTCGGTGTGTTACGCTTCAGTTCAAGATAGAATGCTTTGGTGTGTTAAAAAGAGAATGTCTATCGGTCTGTCACGCTTAAGTTTTAAATGGAATGTTTTTTTGTAAAAAAGAGAATGTCTGTCTGTCATTCACGCTTAAGTATAAAATGGAATGTTTTGTTGGTTGAAAAGAGAATGTCTGTCGGTCTGTCACGCTGCAGTTTACAATGGAATGTTTTGTTGGTTAAAAAGAGAAAGTTTGTGGGTGTGTCACGCTTTAGTTCAAGATAGAATGCTTTGGTGTGTTAAAAAGAGAATGTCTGTCGGTGTGTCACGCTTCAGTTTTAAATGGAATGTTTTTTTGTAAAAAAGAGAATGTCTGTCTGTCATTCACGCTTAAGTATAAAATGGAATGTTTTGTTGGTTGAAAAGAGAATGTCTGTCGGTCTGTCACGCTGCAGTTTACAATGGAATGTTTTGTTGGTTAAAAAGAGAATGTCTGTCGATTTGTCACGCTTCAGATCTAAATGTCATGTTTTTTTGGTTAAAAACAGAATGTCTGTCGGTCGGTCACGATTAAGTTTGAAACAGAATATTCAGCACAAAACGCGCAGATTGAATGGACACATCTTAAGATCGACTTTTATTGTCGTAATTATTTTTTTTTAATGAAATGTTGGCTTTTATGTGTTCCGTCTGTTGTAATTCGCCAAAATTTATATTTTCATTCATAATAATTCTTATTTTGGAAGTTATATAGAATAAATAGATGACTTTCAGGGCATGTATAATATGTTGAATATAAATTTAATCGTATATATATACATTATATATATATATATATATATATATATATATATATATATATATATATATATATATATATATATATATATATTTATGTATATATATATATATATTTATTTATTTTGGGACAGAAAAATTAGTACAACATTCGTACCGTCGGTTTCAAGCACAGAAGGACTTAGCCATCCGGCTCTTTTCAGCAACAGAAGCTGAAGAGATCCTGGTGCCTAAGTCATTCTGTATTTTAAACCGACGGTACGAATGTTGTACTAATTTTGCAGTATCAAAATAAATAAATATTGCGCTCTTAATTTTTTATTTTTTCTCAATTAATCGAACACTCTGCTGGGATTGGCCTGCTATATTACAAATACATTTTATTTCTATTTATTTATATATATATATATATATATATATATATATATATATATATATTTGTGATAGGAGCGATTACAATTTTTCCCAGATTTTATATGTAAATATAATTTATTTTTTAATTTGGCAAACTTCTTAATGGTTTCTCTTTATCGAGTGTATCAAATATTTGGATAAACTCATTGTGAGATGTTCATCTATTTTTGACACTTGTGCCATTTTTTCCGTATTCATCATCTAGTTCCATTTTTGTCTGTGCCATTTTTTCCTGTTCGATTCTTACCTAAATACGTTATTATGATGTATAAATTTTAGTTTTACTCGTAGATTTAAAAGCACCAAACATTTATCATTTCATTATTAGTACTAGCAATGAAAAATTATGTTTAAAAAACAACAACAACAAAAAAATAAAAGAATTCTTTTTGGAATCGAAAATTACTCTCAATTTTTCCGATTCCGAAACCCAAAAATGTTCCGATTCCAGATCCCGGTTAATCGTCCCAACACTAATAATATATATATATATATATATATATATATATATATATATATATATATATATATATATATATATATATATATATATATACAATATATATATAAATATATATATATAAATATATATATATATATAAATATATATATATATATATAAATATATATATATATATATATATATATCGTCTAGGCACTATAGTGAGTAGTATTAACACAGCCGTCGTCGTAGATTTGATGCAGGTTCCTTTATTAGTTGAACACTGTTGATGGCAGCTGCCTATTATAGGTTTAAACTCTCTGATTAATCAGGTTGTGCATAGTGGCCAACTGGATTAAGACGTCCGAATTTGAGTCAAAAACATGACTCGTGTTCCAGGGTTTCGAATACTGCACCCAGTATGAATAATTATCTCTACACTGACG
>CAUVYP010000258.1:792500-890000 GCA_963556195.1 Sepiola atlantica
TGTTGTATTATGAGGGGTCCCGTATGCCTAAAAGTGTGTTGGTCCACTAGTTGTGATTGTGAGAGGGGTGAATTTTGTTCGAGCTCGGTGCAGGTCACGCTGACATGCACCGAAGGGAACCGTTATGAGTCGATCATGTTTTGAAAGACCATAACAAAGTTTCAAAGTGGACGCCGGCACAGACAACTTCGTGTCAGAAAAGGTTAGAAAACATGAGTGACGGAAATATTTTGCATGACTGTCACACGTGTACATCTGTGACGTCACTCCTTCTTTCGTGAGAAACTAAGGCTTGAAAATGAGTTACTAGTTTGGCAGCAAGCCGGACGGTCGACCTATTTGGTGGATCCTGAAATGAAACGGAAAAGCTCGAGAAGCGAGAGCGTCGAATCGAAAATGTAATCGCTCGTCGTAAAGGCGGAATCTCTTGGAGATCCAGCAGTAATTTCCCGTGCATCGTCGCATCCCCCAGCGAGAAGAATGAATTAGTGAATCGAGGAACGAGTGGACAGAACCCTTCCACAACGAAGCGGAATAAAAGATAGAATCTCTCTGAGGAAAAATTGTCTCCGCGTTTCTTCTACCTGTCTAAAGTTTATATCCACAGATACCGATCACGGCCAAAAAGACACAACGAAACCGACGGTACCAACGGCGATCACGACCAGGACGCGAAAGAAAATGTAATCTAATTATTTTGTGCATAACATTTTGGGTCCTAATCTGTAAAACGGAAATAACTAAAAAAAAGCAGGAAGGAAAAGTGCACCATGCTTTATTTGATATGCTTAACGAACAATGTTTAAAGTGGTTAATGTCTGAAATGTTTAAATAAGATACGATGTTTAATGAACTGTGTTTAATGAGTAAAGAATTTAAAAGAGAACTATGTTTAAAATGCGTAATTTGAAATATTTAAAAAGAGAAATGTTTTAATAACGAGAAGTGGTTAAAAAGTAATGTGTCATAGGTTGACAGTTTGAAGGCTTAAAATCGCCTTAAGGAAATGTGTATTAAAGGTGCCTGTTGAAAATGCCTATAGAAGTGCCTTACGGAAATGAGTTAAAAAAAGGTTGCACACGCTTTCATAATCTTTTCATAGACTTTTCGTATTGTTTTCGGTTCCGAAAAGATTTAATTCACAAGCGTTATGTAACAAATTCCCCTTTGGTGCCACCCCCCCCTTTTGCTGTGGTTATGCAACATACACACACACACACACACACACACACACACATATATATATATATATATATATATATATATATATATACATATTTATATGTATACACATATGAATGTATATATACACATATATATATACATATATGTATATATATACACACATATATTTACATATATATACACACATATACATTTATATATACACATATATTTATATATATACATATGTTTATATATATACATATATATTTATATATAGAGACATATATTTATATATATACATATGTTTATATATATATACAGATATATTTATATATATGCACATATATTTATATATATATACATACATATATTTATATATATACACATATATTTATATATATGCACATATATTTATATATATATACATACATATATTTATATATATACACATATATTTATATATATGCACATAGATTTATATATATACACATATATTTATATATATACAGACACATATTTATATATACACATATTATATATATACACACATATATATACACATATATTTGTATATATATTTATATACACATATATTATATATAAATATATATACACACATATTTATATATATACACATATATTTATATATATATACACATATTTATATATATACAAATATGTATATATATATATTTATATACACATATATTTATATATATATTTATATACACATATATTATATATAAATATATATATACACATATATATTTATATACACGTTTGTATATGAATATATATATATATATACATACACATATATATACATATATTTATATACACATATATTTATATATTTATAAATCATATATACATATATATATTATATACACATTTGTATATGAATATATATAAATATACATATATGTATATATATATACATATATATATATATACATATATATACATATATATATATAAACGCACACACGCAAATCAACGAAAAACATTACGAAACTAAATTTAATTTTGTTTTTTATTTTATTTTTTACTTAGAAACCCACTGATCGTTTAAAAAGTTTTTTTCGTGTATTTCGAAGAAATCTAAAAATAGTCATTGTCGCGTCTATATAAAAATCGTTATAAAGAATTATTTTCGTGTGTATCGATATCAATCTGTGCAAAAGAATTCTCTATAAGTGCAATGGTCGCCTTTCACACGATTGCATTTATTATCGCAAAACTGGTTTTAGAAATTACGGCCTTTGAGTAAACATCGCCGACTTTGTTGGCTTAAATGTCACCCTTGCCCACTCTTACTTGACTGTTCGCACGCGGATATTGGGTCCCTTCTTGAATTTTCAGATATCAAATGCAGGTATTAACTGGGACACGAAATACATATTCTCGCACGCACAAATGTGTGATGTTTTAATCGAAAATAGGCATGTCTATATCACGCTAAGCGAGGCTTTCTTATCGGATATTATCTCTTAACGCATGCGCAAAGTCCACCATTTGATATTTTCTTATAAAGGCGATATTGGCGTTTCTGTATGTTGATGTCACTCTGATAGGTTTTTAAAAATGGAAAATGCTGATACTTCCAAATTGTTATTAAATGTTTACATGCACAAAATACAATACGAAACTATTTAGAAATCACGCTATTATATATACATTCTAATGAAAAGAAAAAAAAAGAAAAGAAAAACAACTATATATTTAGCAATTTATGAACCATACGTATAAAAATGTCTGCAAATACTGGACGGTTTAATAAACCAAACGGTGAGTTATAGTGATCTGTAACTAATATATTTTCATTAATTTTCTTTGCTGCAATAACATTTTACAACGTAAAATTCGTAGATATGCATTTTGAAATGTATTCTCAACTTTACATGGACGAAAATTTCCACGCAATTATAAAAGAAAATAATAAAAGAAAAAAGAGTTGAGACCAAGTTTTGGACAAACAACGTAACTATTGCACGCGTTTCTATATAACAGGCATATCTCTATTGATTTTCTATTCGTATTTGGTTGACAAAGGCGGTAGAAGTCGCCAATAGGGAAAATGAGAAAAAAAGAAAGACAAAGTACTATAAAAAAATGAATAAATAAATAAATAAAAATAAAACAGAAAAATAAACAAATAAAAACATAAAAAATAATAATGTCAAAAAAACAAAATATTAATATAAAATATAACATATAAATATAATATATAAAATAAAATATACTATATAAAATAAAATATAATATATAAAATAAAATATATAAAATAAAATAAAAATTTACAAAAATTAAAAATTAAAAATAATTATATATATATATATATATATATATATAGATTTAGATTTTTCACTTATAAAATAGATCATTCAGTGAAGACCGGGGTTGTTCCAATAAAAAACAAGCTCGATGATACTCGATTACAGAGTACAGAGCATTTATATGTGATTTTATGAAAGCTTACCAAAGCATTCCTTTCAAGACACCAATGATCACCATTAAATATATTTTTTCTTACAAATACTATTTATTCAAATTAAATGTTTTTTCCTACACGTGTTTCACTACCAAGCAGTTACTTGCTTGGCAGATCATCAGGGAAATTAAATGTCTGGAATACTGGTTTCAACTGCCGACAAAACACAATGTGGCGTTGTAATAGTTGAGGTCACTTAAGAAAAGAAGAGGAAAAAAATAAAAATAAAAATAAAAATAAAAGTCAAACTTAAAAATCAAGGAAGAACAACGATAAGAAAAGAAAGTCCTAGAAAAGTCTTAGAAAAGTAGCTTGTGCATTATTTCTTCCACCAAGCCAACAAGCAAGTAGTCGGTCCCAAATACATTCAATAAAACCACAAAACCGGAACAATGTGCGATAATACACTTTCACGTTAGCCGGTACAATGATGAATAAATCCCCCCCCCCACAATAAAACAAAAGAACTAAATCATTCAAGACCGCTCACAAGTTACCATTCCAATCCAATGATAGTATGGGAATTCTAATTCCAACTTCTCACAAAGAAAAGTCAACACAAATGTTCGTCCGAGTTCAAAGAGTCTTATTTCAATTGTTGATTTATTACCCTTCGAAATAAACACACGACGAGTTGAATGTCAATCCCGCAGAAAACTCCCTTCCATCAAGAAAAAATCTTAATATAGAAACTATTTATTCAAAATACTGTTTCTAAAAATATTTATTATTAAACCTATTCCTTATAGAAATTAATCATCTAGTGTCTGGGACGTCATTTTACATTTTGGGAAAATATCCTTCATTTAATTAACTGCCGAATTATTATCGTTTTGTTGTTTAACGAAGCGAAAAAAGCCTATCCCGCAGAATTTGTTTTTAAAAAAATTATTCATATATCAAAAATAAACTGTTATTATAAAAAGGCCTTCTACAAAAATCTAGTTATTATTTTAAATCATTTAAAATATTTCCTTAACGGCTGTGTCTGTTTGTAACTCTCTGTGGAGAATATTATTCTATATTCCATAAATAAATGTTACAACGGAATATCGTTATCAGAAATCTATTTTCTATTTTGAAAAAAAACAAACTTTTTTTTAATGGACCGGTTTATTTTTTTGTCAACTTTACGGGAAAATATCACTCTTACTCGTTAAATGACAGGAGACTTTATTATTACTAATTTAAAATCCCGTACAAAATACTTTTTTTATAAAATTCAATTGTTTCTATTTTTAGAAATTAAGTCCGTGTCGGCATGCATGTTTTTAAAATTATTTTTTCCTTAATTACTTTTCCCCATTCCTGCCACCAAATTGTTTTATTTATTTTAATCTAATTAAAAACTAATTTAATTTAACCTAATTTAATTAAATAGTGATAGCATCCAGGTTGCTATTTCTTATTTTTCACTTAAAATTACTTGAAATCCCCAATGCATTTCGTATAATATATCTATTTCTGAGAATAAATTGTGATTTATTATTTATTATTCCACTATCTTTTATTTATTCTCAGAAATAGATATATTATACGAAATGCATTGGGGATTTCAAGTAATTTTAAGTGAAAAATAAGAAATAGCAACCTGGATGCTATCACTATTTAATTAAATTAGGTTAAATTAAATTAGTTTTTAATTAGATTAAAATAAATAAAACAATTTGGTGGCAGGAATGGGGAAAAGTAATTAAGGAAAAAATAATTTTAAAAACATGCATGCCGACACGGACTTAATTTCTAAAAATAGAAACAATTGAATTTTATAAAAAAAGTATTTTGTACGGGATTTTAAATTAGTAATAATAAAGTCTCCTGTCATTTAACGAGTAAGAGTGATATTTTCCGTAAAGTTGACAAAAAAATAAACCGGTCCATTAAAAAAAAAGTTTGTTTTTTTTCAAAAATAGAAAATAGATTTCTGATAACGATATTCCGTTGTAACATTTATTTATGGAATATAGAATAATATTCTCCACAGAGAGTTACAAACAGACACAGCCGTTAAGGAAATATTTTAAATGATTTAAAATAATAACTAGATTTTTGTAGAAGGCCTTTTTATAATAACAGTTTATTTTTGATATATGAATAATTTTTTTAAAAACAAATTCTGCGGGATAGGCTTTTTTCGCTTCGTTAAACAACAAAACGATAATAATTCGGCAGTTAATTAAATGAAGGATATTTTCCAAAATGTAAAATGACGTCCCAGACACTAGATGATTAATTTCTATAAGGAATAGGTTTAATAATAAATATTTTTAGAAACAGTATTTTGAATAAATAGTTTCTATATTAAGATTTTTCTTGATGGAAGGGAGTTTTCTGCGGGATTGACATTCAACTCGTCGTGTGTTTATTTCGAAGGGTAATAAATCAACAATTGAAATAAGACTCTTTGAACTCGGACGAACATTTGTGTTGACTTTTCTTTGTGAGAAGTTGGAATTAGAAATTCCCATACTATCATTGGATTGGAATGGTAACTTGTGAGCGGTCTTGAATGATTTAGTTCTTTTGTTTTATTGTGGGGGGGGGGATTTATTCATCATTGTACCGGCTAACGTGAAAGTGTATTATCGCACATTGTTCCGGTTTTGTGGTTTTATTGAATGTATTTGGGACCGACTACTTGCTTGTTGGCTTGGTGGAAGAAATAATGCACAAGCTACTTTTCTAAGACTTTTCTAGGACTTTCTTTTCTTATCGTTGTTCTTCCTTGATTTTTAAGTTTGACTTTATTTTTAATTTTTATTTTTTCCTCTTCTTTCTTAAGTGACCTCAACTATTACAACGCCACATTGTGTTTTGTCGGCAGTTGAAACCAGTATTCCAGACATTTAATTTCCCTGATGATCTGCCAAGCAAGTAACTGCTTGGTAGTGAAACACGTGTAGGAAAAACATTTAATTTGAATAAATAGTATTTGTAAGAAAAAATATATTTAATGGTGATCATTGGTGTCTTGAAAGGAATGCTTTGGTAAGCTTTCATAAAATCACATATATATATATATATATATATATATATATTTATATATATAACAGTGTGAAAAGACTTGTCACGTCTAGTCACAATGTAGTAAATAATTACTATTTAATAGAAGTTATGGACCTTTTAAGTTCGTGTAAATATCGATCCTGAGCAAAGTAGTCATCTTTGTTTGCGTTAATGAATAGACTAAACAAAATGGTGATTTACGCAGACTTAAAAGGTCTATAACTGCTATTACATATTATTTTTTAACGCAAATATGTCACAACTGCAGAGGTAAAGCAAAATAAGTGTTTGTTTTTTTTTAATTAATTCTAAAATTAAGTTTTCTTTTAAAATAATCTATTTCTGTAATAGTGATGGTTAGCCAGAAAAAAAAATATTTTATCAGAAACCAAATTCCAAAGGTGCATTATTTTGCCCGTCACCGCTTGCAAAGACAGACTAAACTAATCATTAAAATTAGCAAGCCATTTTTTTTATTGCTAGCCGCGTCAATATAACATATTTATAGTTTTATTGGTATAATTATTATTAGTAGTAGTATTAGTATTTGTGATAGTAGTCGTACTTTTGCTACACAAACGTTTATTATCATTATAAGTAGTAGTAGTAGTAGTGTTAGTAGTAGTAGTAGTTTCTAACAAAATTATTCTGTTTATTATCATTATAAGTAGTAGTAGTAGTAGTAGTAGTAGTAGTAGTAGTAGTAGTAGTGTTAGTAGTAGTAGTAGTAGTAGTAGTAGTAGTAGTTTCTAAAAAAAATTATTCTGTTTATTATCATTATAAGTAGTAGTAGTTTGTGTTAGTAGTAGTAGTAGTAGTTGTAGTTGTAGTAGTAGTAGTAGTAATAGTAGTAGTAGTAGTAGGAGGAGGAGGAGGAGGAGGAGGAGGAGGAGGAGGAGGAGTTTCTAACAAAAATTATTCTGGTTTTTTTTCGCCACAAAGTTTTTCAGGGTGTTCAGAGGTAATCAACTAAAACAATAAATAGCATCTCTTTTATGGGGAGAGGTTAGGGGGTTAGGGTTAGGGTTAGGGGGTTATTTAGCTGATGGGTTTCATCTTCAATAATAGCGAGACTTTCATCATCCATCATTCAATCTGTCAAATTTAGGCGTTTTCCTAAATACCTTACTATTTTTGACACGACACGGTCAAACGATTTCCTTTCGTCTGTCACGCTCCTGTTTGAACTAATATTTACATTGTTAAACGTGCAAAATGAATGGACGTACTGTTACTTTTTCCATATCACCCCCCCCCCCCATCTCTTGACATGGCCGCCAGCGATTAAATAATTTCCATTTTATACAGTTTCTGACGTCTTAAATTACAGTTTTTATTAAGGAGTACATATTCACATTGTATATTAAACACAAAGCCCTCATCCGGAGCACAAACAGCGCAGAAGTTTGTTGTTGTTTTTTCACTTTTCTGGTTGCTGTTGTTGGAATCGGGTCGTGTTCCCGATTATAAGCGAGTTCGTTAAATCAAGCAATTGTTGCATGCAAAGACAGAGTAATAATCAACAAACAAAAGGAGGTAGTTCAAATAAGGTTTATTGAACGTGTGTATAATATGGAATGATGAGGTGTGTGGCGTGTGTGTGTGTGTCGATAAGAAACAGTTCTTGAAATGCGTATGTGAAGAAATGAGTCCGACTTGGAAAAGTCCTTGAAAACCGTACACAAAGAAAATGAGTTGAGAACTCTTACCGTTGTTGAACACGTGTTGACGGGGGAAACGTGTGTTTGTTGTTGTTTTGCCGAGGCCAGTTGAAGAGAAAAGAGAGTGAGACGGAGCGCTAGTGTCAGCGTTGTTCTGCGAGGCCAATTAAAAAGAGAAGAGAGTGATTTTCCGTTTACACCGGTTTTCATAATCAGAAATGCAGATAACTCTGGTGTCGCTTTTCAGCGCCACCTGTCGGTGAAAAAGCGACACCTAACTGCCAACCGGTGTAGTTTGAAAGGAGGAGGTAACTGCTTGCTACACTGTTTGCCATTAACATCGTGGGGTCTGCGTTCGCTCCGGACAACAATAAGCAGCAAATCATTCATGGGTCAGGAATGCTTTCGCTTTTCTTTTTTACTTCTTTCCAAAATAATTATTCGTTCTTTTGTTCTTTTGTTCTTTTGTTCTTTTTACCTCAACCCCGTCTATCGACGATCCGTGTTCAAACCCCGCGTTCTGCCTTATAATGTTTCAAAAGGATCGATTTTAGCGAGAGCCAAACACGATCGATCAACTGACTTTATGAACGTTTTTTTCCTTGAGCAAAAGTGGGTCACAGGATTTAGTTTAAATATTTAATCTGCCCGATATCCATTTTATCCAATTTCCGCCTGTGCCACGCCGAGTGATTCTGCTAGCTTTCAAATAAAAGGAATTTCAAAGTTTTCTTTTATCCAAAGTCAAATTGGCGGATGTCCTCTCGAGTTGATGTCCGATGTCTGCCAATTCCTCAATATCTCTGCCTCGCTAAACCACTTCTCCTGAGTGTAAAATAATTGTATTGCCATCGCAATGGAGCGACGATCGCACGACTGAAAATAAAGAACCCAACCCCCGGCCAAATCAATAACGAAAAGTAACATCTGAATGAAATATTTGTGAATTGGCGCGACGTTTAAGCAAAACAGTCAATTTAAATTATTGAACATCTCAGCTACCTTCAAAATAGACGGTCATTTTATGCCACTGAAATCACAAAAACGCTTCGAGACCCTCTTTTTTACAACAATAACCAAAACATGGTGTCTGAAAAATCGATGGCATAGATTGTATGCGGAATTTCCATAGACACAGCTTCTTTGTAAGAATTTCCATCCTGTAGAAATACATTGCTGCGGGACTGCTTCCCTGATAGTTATAACTTGGTCGTTTTCAAGTCCAATATTAACAATGGAGGTACTTATATCGATCTTGACCCAGTTTTCGCGAGTTTCTTGTCGGAAGCGTTCGGCTATCCTACGCAAACGCCCGAGAGATAACGAGCCGATTTGTACCAGACGACAATTTTGATACGGTGCTGCGTCCTATGATTGTAAGTTATATTTTCAAGAAATTTTCTAAAAGAAACAACAAAAAACAAAACAAGCAAAACATAGCAAAGTTAAGTTACTGTTATGAAATAAATATATTTTTTATTTTGATACATTGCTGCGTCCTATAATTTTTAGTTATATTTAGAAATTTTTTAAACAAACAAAACAAATAAAACAAGCAAAACAGAGCGAAATTACTGTTATAAAATAAATATTTTTAACCCTTACCCTTACCCTGACCCTAAACCTAAACCCTAACCCTAAACCTAACCCTAAACTCTAACACTAACCCTAAACTCTAACCCTAACCCTAACCCTAAACCCTAAACCCTAAACCATACCCCTAAACCATAACTCTAACCCCTAACCCTAACTCCAACAACAACAAAAAACAAAACAAGCAAAACATTAAAATCATAGGACACAGCACCGTATCAAAATTGTCGTCTGGTACAAATCGGCTCGTCATCTCTCGGGCGTTTGCGTAGGATAGCCGAACGCTTCCGACAAGAAACTCACGGAAACTGGGTCAAGATCGATATAAGTACCACAATTAAAACCGCGCTATGATAAATGTTATTGCTCCATAGTTTTCCTCATTTTTCCGCTGATGATAATCTGTCTTATTAAACCCTTATCCTCGAGTGGCCACTCGGCCTTAATAAGCGGCGAATCAATCGTAAAAAAAAATGAATTGTATGTTTCAAGTGAAAGAATTATATATAGATAGCGTGTTTTGAAAATCGGTGGTATAACTTCGTGAGTATGTTCTATATGTGTATATAGGTCCGGAAACGATAAGTTTCCGAGTTGTCGGCCATTGAAACAAATACTGATCCGCATTCTTCATTGTAAACATCTCACACGTACAATGTATATGATAAGGCACTGTTTTTTCTACATATGGAATGGATAAACACTCTCCTTATGACTGGATCGCATATAAAATAAACCTGGTTTTAGTGTTGCCATATACACCCTGGCCTAACCATTAGACTTGTTGCATTAGACTGTCGGACACCTCAGCACCGAAACGGAGGGAAGAATGATTGACATCCCCTTCACTTTTAGCCATTTTCCATTGTCATAGCGCAGTTCCCTTTTAATTGGATGAAGTAGACGACATGAGCGCGGCAAAAATATATACTGGTTTATAGTTATCTCTTCAGCCATGTCTGGTACAGGGTTGCACAAAAAGAGCGCTTTTACATTTCTTGTGCTTTGTGTCAAGATTGAACATCCAGAATAAAAAGGAAAAACACTTTTCAACGAGAAATGTCTCATCTTTGCGCCATTGTATTCAAACAGTTAAATTCAACAAACATAAAAGGTGTGCGACAGTATTTCCCGTGAAACAATTATTACAGTAAATAAAAATTATAACAAATTTGTTAAATTTTTAGAAGTGCGCTCGATTGTTCGGAAACATTTTGTCCCTACAAATGTTGGTATTAGCAACTTTAATAATTAAATTAATTTGGAATGAAATTAGTTTCATCTTGTTTTCAAACACCTGCTCCTAATGATTACGATTGATTTCGCTGGAATATATACTGAATTATCTCCCTTATTTGACACAGAAATAAATAGACACAACCGTATTTGTATGGTGTATATATCAAGACATTTGAGATCAACAAAATCTGAACATTGTTCCAAGAATGCAAATCCAACGATTAGATAGCGTACGGTCGTTTCTAAGACAATTTGGAAATATTTTATTTTACATTATGGGTCATTAGACTCCAAATCGCGTCTTCTTTAGCTCCCTTCACAACATCACGCACACACACACACACACACACACACATATATATATATATATATATATATATATATATATATATATATATATATATATATATATATATATATATATATATATATATATTTTATATTTGTCGCTCCTCGTAAAATAAGTAGAGCACTCTTAATGGTAGTACAAACACAGCATGACGTCACTTGCTTTATAATGAATCATTCCTTCTTTAATAGAAGTAGAATGCCTGGATATCGTGCCGCTTTAAATGTGTTAAATTATCATTGTTTATCGGCTATTCAAATGGTGGGCGCGCGGTTGGAGACGTTGGATGCAAGTTGAAAAATACTTGTTATCCAGGGTTTCGAATCGTACGACCGGTAGTGAATAGTCATATCTCTATGCTGATGAGTCCTGATTGAAAAGGGACGAAACGTATACGTACATAGATAATAAACAACAACAAATATTTTATATTTGTCGCTCCTCGTAAAATAAGTAGAGCACTCTTAATGGTAGTACAAACACAGCATGACGTCACTTGCTTTATAATGCATCATTCCTTCTTTAATAGAAGTAGAATGCCTGGATATCGTGCCGCTTTAAATGTGTTAAATTATCATTGTTTATCGGCTATTCAAATGGTGGGCGCGCGGTTGGAGACGTTGGATGCAAGTTGAAAAATACTTGTTACCCAGGGTTTCGAATCGTACGACCGGTAGTGAATAGTCATATCTCTATGCTGATGAGTCCTGATTGAAAAGGGACGAAACGTATACGTACATAGATAATAAACAACAACAAATATTTTATTTATATATATATATATATATATATATATATATATATATATATATATAAAGATAGATGAAAGAAGAGGGATAAACATGTACGGATGACAAATTTATTTCAACTCCGATTATTCGATGCAAAGTGTACTCGGTAAAAACATGTTTATTATTGTTTCCTTTAGCCAAGGCTTTTCAAAGATTAAAATCTTATCATCAGAGTAATTGCATAGATAGATAAGTTGGCAGTGGAAAAGCTAAAATTCAAAATTTGAAAAAATATTAAGTAATGGAGAGTGAGAATGTGCGTGTAAAAAGAAATGGAGTATTGAGCTTAAACAATTTCACTATATGTTCTATCCACTAAAAGTATACTTTTAGTTTCATATTTTATATATATATATATATATATATATATATATATATATATATATATATATATATATATAATTAACTTGTTACAAATATCCAGGGGGTATGAATCCGAAGGAAGTTGAAACCGGGTTTATGAGAGTGCTCAATAAAAATTCAGAGCAATATATATATTTTTTGATTTTATTCCATTAGTTGCGACAAAACAAGTTTTGTTTCATTGGTGCAAATAGCGACCAACTCATCGGGCTGGCGATGGAATTCAAATGGCATAAGTTTTAACTTCACTTTAACGGGAGATTGAAAATTGAAAATACATTGGAGGGGGAGGGGGACAGAGTCGGGGCTTTGTCTATAACAGTGACATGGGACATGAGAGGGGAGGGGGAGGACCCCAACAAGTCGTGTTTCAAATTATTACGTGGGAGGTTTTTCACGTGTTTGTGCTGTGATGATCTCAATTTCGGCCGGGGTGGGAGGAAGGGAGATGGGGCGACGGCCAGAGTGAGTTAAATTTAAAATGAGAATAAAATTATGATTATAACCGTCATTCCTATTTTATTTTAATTCTAATAAGTAATTATCATGTGGATAAAAATGTTTGATAATTTTAATTTAGGGTATTAATTGCTACTTCTGCATTTTATTTATTTTATTTTAATGTTTTGTTTATTATTTGTAGTGAATTTTGTTGTGATTATATTTTTTTTAAATTGTGATTATATTATACCGAGATCAATACTAGTGGAATCATTTTATAAGAGAAGTTTTCTGGTGTTACTAGTTTTAGCATTAACAAAACCGATTATGATAACAATGATAACGCCTGCCAATCATACCTACGATAGTCGCAGTGGTAATAGCCTTAATAAAAGCCTTAATAAAAATAAAATTAAAATTAAAAATAAAAATAAAAATAAAAAATAAAAATAAAAATAATAATAAAGATAAATATAAATAAAATTAGAATAAAAATAGAAATAACAAGTTTGTAAGAATATTAATGATAATAACAATAATAATAATAATAATAATAATAATAATAATAATAATAGTATTAAATAATAATAATAATAATAATAATAATAATAATAATAATAATAATAATAATAATAATAATAATAATAATAATAATAATAATAATAATAATAATAATAATAATAATTATAATAATAATAATAATGATAAATATCACCATCATTACCATCTTGCTACTTGTGAAGTCATTGGGCGAAATAAGTCGACAAGTGATGGTAGGCTTTTTTGTTCTACTACCAATGACAAGGACTAAGTACCAGTTAATAATTAAGTGTCCAAGGTAGTGATCGAAGGGTTAAGTAATTGAGATTAGATTAGTCCAAGTGATATCAGTGTTAATAGCTGTCCCAGTTATGGGTTTATGTTAGAATTGGTAGTATGGCTGAGAGGCTATTGAGGCTGTGCATTATAGGTAGTACGTAGAGATTTGATGTTATTGGTAGTTTAGAGGGGTGGTTATATATTTATAGATTCATCATGACTTGTTGGGGTGGGATTGGGTGGTAAATTTGGGTGGGTGGGTAGGGGGTTATAGTGTGTTTTGGGGTAGTGTATAGTGGGGGTTTAATGTTATTCATTTTTGTAAAAAAAAAAAAAACAACAACTTTTAATTTTATTTTTAAGTTATGTGGGGTTGGTGTGGGGTTAAGGTGGGGTATGTGGGTTGCTAAGGAGGTAGAGTCTACTATGTTTACAGTTGATAGATGTCTCTTGTTTTCTATTTAGGAGTTTGTTTTTGTCCTTAAAGCGGATAATTTCCAGTTTTTCATTTAAGCATAATCTACATGGAGAGTTTATTGATTTGCAGGTGCTGGATTTTTTCAAGATTTCCCACTTTATTATGGGAGTTTCTTTTTTGGTTTTTATTTTGTGGTAGTGTAGTGAAAGTCCAGTTTGGCCAGGATGGTCTGGGTTGTTGAAGGAGAGTTTATGGTTGTAGAATCTTTCCTTGAAGTTGTTGCCTGCCAGACCAATATAATAGTTAGTCTGTGATGGGTTTTCAGTTGAGGAGATAGATGCCTCACTACACTACCACTATATATATATATAATATGAGTGTCACTACAGCATTGAAAGCGTCGTTAAGAGATATATTTGAAAATTTTAGAAACCATTCAACAGACGCGTGAGGATTTGGAAAATATTTTTTTCTTTTAAATTATTAATGAATTTAATTAATTGATATAAATTCACGCGTCTGTTGAATGGTTTCTCAAATTTTCAAATATATTTCTTAACGACGCTTTTAATGATGTAGTGACACTCATATTATTCTAACACATACCACACAAAGCGCATCAACTGCTTGCACCGGACATATAACAAAACAAAAATAACACTCCAATAAAATCGGAGAGAATCGATAATCTTCAGCGTTGCAGTAGACTTCCACCATAGAAGAAAAAAAAAGAATTTATACATATATATATATATATATATATATATATATATATATATATATATATATATATATATATATATATGGGAAGAGAAGGATGAAGGTAATCCGACGTGATGGGAAAATGAAAAAAGGAAAACCAAAAAAATGGATGTTTTTTATGTGTACATCAACGTTTCGTCTTTATTTATAAGACTTCATCAGGATGATAATATAGAGAAAAATGTCATGCAAGTACAAATACATGTAGGGTTGACATATTGGGAGGAAAAAAATAAAATAAAATAATGGCCACTACTGGGTGGACGTCCGTACTTGGTGGAGAATAAAAATGAATGTTGAAGAAAAATAGTGGGGAAGAAGTGGAAAGATGGGGGTGAGCAAGGAATACTGTGGCTGGTAGTAAGAGAAAGAGGTGGGGGTGAGCAGGGATAAAGTGGATGGCAGAGAGGGAGTGGAGGAGAGGGAGGATGGAGATGTTTGACCAGATGGCTGCGGTCAAGATTGAAGGGGAAAAAGTAAGTTGGAATGTTCTCTACCCATCCTCCTTTTCTCTGCATACACGCCCCACACACAAACATTCCAACTTACTTTTTTGCCCCTATCACTAAATTTAATTATTTCAAATGTTTCTGTTAGGTAAAGGTAGCAAGGTGAGTTTAGGGAACCAAAGGTGCTAGTTTTTCTGATTTTGTTCCAGGTTACTGTTTGTGATTGGTTATTGTTGTATAGTTCCCAGTAATATATAGAAAGTGAGGTTCTTTTTTGATATGTAGGGTTATTAAAAGAACACTTATGTCCAGTATATCTTCTTTGAAAGTATTACAAGCCATACCTATGTAGAATTTTTTCAGGGTTGGGTTTTCTTTAGTAGAGATTGTTGCTTGATATACTGATTGGGTTATTTGGCAATTTTGTTGTAATGGGCATTCTTTTTTGTGTGTGCAGTTACAGGCCTTGGTATTTGTTGTTTTCGTTGCGGTAGTTTTTTATAAATATATATATATATATATATATATATATATATATATATATATATATAAATATATTTAAATATAAATATATATATAAATATAAATATATATTTCTATATATATTATATTAATATATATACTTCTATATATATTTATATTTATATATATTTATATATATATATTTATATATATATATTTATATATATATTTATATTTATATATATATATATTTATTTATATATATTTATATATATATATATATATATATATTAATATATCTATAAATATATAAATGTAAATATATACATACATAAATATATTAATCTAATATATATAAATATATTTATATATATAAATATATATAAATATAAATGTATATATATGTATAAATATATAGAATCAAATATGAAACTAAAAGTAAACTTTTAGTAGATAGAACCTATAGTGAAATGGTTTAAGCTCAATATACGAGATAGAGCAATTATAAAGGTAGATGAACGAAGAGTGATAAACATGTACGAATGTCCAGATTTATTTCAAACTTCAATTGTTTAATGCAAGGTATATTCTGTAAGAAAATTATGTTTATTATTCTTTTCTTTAAGCCAAGGCTTTTCAAAGATCGAAATCTATCATCAGAGGAATTATATAGATAGATATGTTGGCAGTGGAAAAGCCAAAATTCAACATTTGATAAAATATTAAGAAATGGAGAGTGAAAAAAAGTTCGTGTAAAAAAAGATATGGGTTATGTCCAGTTGGTAATTGTCGGAATTAATATGAGAAATCGGACCATTTCAAACATGGAAACGCACATACACTCCAGAAGTGAAAACTTCTCCTAATTAGAAAAAAAAACTTTTTATTCAGAAGGCAAATTTCCCCATTGGTCGCTAATTCGGTGAGAAAATAAAATTAACGAAAGTGTTAATAACATTTATTCTTTCCTTTCTCCGCCCTCCCCCATCTATGACAGACCGCGAAGGATTGTCTTCTCGTTAAAAGAAAAAACTCAAGCCTAGCAGACTGACGAAAATGCTATTTCACTTACGCATGACAGACTGAGAAATGTTATTTCATTTACGCATGATAGACTGACGAAAATGCTATTTCATTTACGCATGACAGACTAACGAAAATGCTATTTCACTTACACATGACAGACTGAGAAATGTTATTTCATTTACGCATGACAGACTGACGAAAATGCTATTTCACTTACACATGACACACTGAGAAATGTTATTTCATTTACGCATGACAGACTAACGAAAATGCTATTTCACTTACACATGACACACTGAGAAATGTTATTTCATTTACGCATGACAGACTAACGAAAATGCTATTTCACTTACGCTTGACAGACTAACGAAAATGCTATTTCACTTACACATGACAGACTGAGAAAATGTTATTTCATTTACGCATGACAGACTGAGAAAAAAAGATATGGGTTATGTCCAGTTGGTAATTGTCGGAATTAATATGAGAAATCGGACCATTTCAAACATGGAAACGCACATACACTCCAGAAGTGAAAACTTCTCCTAATTAGAAAAAAAAAACTTTTTATTCAGAAGGCAAATTTCCCCATTGGTCGCTAATTCGGTGAGAAAATAAAATTAACGAAAGTGTTAATAACATTTATTCTTTCCTTTCTCCGCCCTCCCCCATCTATGACAGACCGCGAAGGATTGTCTTCTCGTTAAAAGAAAAAACTCAAGCCTAGCAGACTGACGAAAATGCTATTTCACTTACGCATGACAGACTGAGAAATGTTATTTCATTTACGCATGATAGACTGACGAAAATGCTATTTCATTTACGCATGACAGACTAACGAAAATGCTATTTCACTTACACATGACAGACTGAGAAATGTTATTTCATTTACGCATGACAGACTGACGAAAATGCTATTTCACTTACACATGACACACTGAGAAATGTTATTTCATTTACGCATGACAGACTAACGAAAATGCTATTTCACTTACACATGACACACTGAGAAATGTTATTTCATTTACGCATGACAGACTAACGAAAATGCTATTTCACTTACGCTTGACAGACTAACGAAAATGCTATTTCACTTACACATGACAGACTGAGAAAATGTTATTTCATTTACGCATGACAGACTGAGAAAATGTTATTTCATTTACGCATGACAGACTAACGAAAATGCTATTTCACTTACGCTTGAGAGACCTAAAAATTATATTTCAATTACACATGACAGATCGACGAAAATGCTATTTCACTTACGCCTGACAGACCGAGATAATGTTATTTCATTTACGCATGACATACCATAGAAAATGCTATTTCCCTTACGCATGACAGACTTAATAAAATGCTACACCAGACTCGAAAGTCGGACAGAGTCTCTTATGGAGATGGGTGGGCGTAGCTAACATAAGATGTGTCTTGGGTGATAGAAATGATATTTTTAACGTAAGTGGGACAGTGTAAAAGAAAAGCTATTCCAGACTTAAGCGTGATAGACCGACATACAGATTGTGTTTCAAGAGATCTAAAAGAAGACGCCACCATTTGATGCCAGTCTCTTAAAAGGCATGATTGGACATATTTACCTCACATAAATTGAGATGTTTCCTGTCAGTCAGTCACAATTGTTTTAAACGTAATAAAAGATTGCAGAATTTGTTTCATTTCGAAATATCAAAGATCGGAAATACTTTTAGAAATGGAGAATATTGCATCAATACTAAATTATGAATTCCCAACAAATAAAGCGGATGCCATGACCGGAAATCGAAACCGAAATCGAAACTTCCATATCTTCAGTCTAAGGACTACCAACTGAGCTATTTGGAATTTCTTATAAATCGAGCTTAAAACATTACCTTATCAAAATAATTATACATTTGGCGTAGCGTTATATATTTATGATTTACGTCATGTTTCAAAACATGAATTGAGACATAAACGATAATAAAAAATAAATAAATGAATGGGTAAACATTATCAATAGCGTTGGAAATTATTTTAATAGAAAAAATATATTTTGCTTAAACTATGTATTATATGACGTACTTTCACAATTATTAAATTCTTCTCAGCATAGCAAAATATGCGACCATAGGGGGGGGGGCATATCTTTGCTAGTCGATAACAATTCTATTTTTACAAGAGTGTGATCGAGCAACTGTCGGAAAGTCTAGTCGACATCAGAGTTATCAGAGTTATCAGAGTTATCAAACTTAAACAGAGTTATCAGAGTTATTAGAGTTATCAGAGTAATCTAACTTAAACAGGGTTATCAGAGTTATCAGAGTTATCAGAGTTATCTAACTTAAACAGGGTTATCGGAGTTATCAGAGTTATCAGAGTTATCTAACTTAAACAGGGTTATCAGAGTTATCAGAGTTTCAGAGTTATCTAACTTAAACAGGGTTATCAGAGTTATCAGAGTTATCTAACTTAAACAGAGTTATCAGAGTTATCAGAGTTATCAGAGTTATCTAACTTAAACAGGGTTATCAGAGTTACAAGAGTTATCAGAGTTATCTAACTTAAACAGAGTTATCAGAGTTATCAGAGTTATCAGAGTTATCTAACTTAAACAGGGTTATCAGAGTTACAAGAGTTATCAGAGTTATCTAACTTAAACAGAGTTATCAGAATTATTAGAGTTATCTAACTGAAACAGAGTTCTTCCCGCTAAATTTAGTGGAATGCGCTCTCCATATATTTTTTCTACGAAGAAAATTAATGTAACATGTTCAGTTTTTTTTATACTGGTTCAACTTTTAAATCAGACGAACCTCAAACAGTTTCTTTCTTACACTTACCTAAACCTAAACTACTTTTAATTTTTGCAAATATATGCTCCCTCCGATCGCATATTTTTGCTAGTAGTTTTATGTAATTGCTCTCTCTCTCTCTTTTTCTTGAAATAGAACTGTCTGTGCGTTCGAATAACCAGAGGGCGAGTAACCAAATGTTGGAATGGCCGCCGGCTGTTCCATCATATTCCATTACAATCTAATTTAATTATGTAACTCAATTAAATAGATTAAAAAAACAATGTCTTTAATAAATTCTATTTACAGTTTCTATTAAGATTATTATCGAGAAAAATATTTTAAATACATCTGGAAATCTGAAAAAAAACAATCATGAGTGTATATTTGCGAATATTCATTTATTACATGTTTTAAAACAAATTAATTATGTAAATTTGAAAGATGCATGATGTTTGGGGAAGTTTTGGAATGGGTATATATAGGAGCTGATAAGTAGATATAAAAAGAGAGCGATCAAAACTAATAATATAGTTTCGGCTTCAAGTAGATATGAAAAGAGAGCGATCAAAACTATAATTAGATGCATTATTTGAGATCAACGCTTTTAAAAATTAAGTATTATTTGCTTAGGTATTTTATTGTCTAATATGTGTTTACATAGAATTCTCAATAGTGTATATAGTGTATGATGGGCAGATTCTAATTATAATATAAATTACTAGCTGACCCGACAGGGTGTAGCCCTAATTTATGTTATTACAGTCAGTGAAAACCTGCCCGAGAGACTGACTAAAATCAATTTTTGTAGTTATTTGAACTTATATATATATATATATTTATTTACATATGTGCTCTTGAGAATGTTTGTTGTGATACCATGCTGGACATATAGTCCTGTTGGATAACACCATATATATCAACCGACCCCATGCAAAAACATAGAAGACCCCTACCTTGTTCAATTTGTGCGTCCAAAAAGTCGTATACGGCCGTTGACTCTTGAAGTAACTGTGGTTGTAATACATCCTGGACGACAGCAACGAGTAATGTAACTAATTTCGCCATTTCAAGCTAGGCATCGCTTGCCTTTATTTATTACACTTGTAACCGAAAATAGTGATGATAATTTGTAACAAAAAAAAACTAAATGAAAGAATAAAGAAGAAAGTTTATTGACGAAAACCATTTTAACAAAAAATAATGTGAAGAAATAATTAAATCTAAAATGGCATATTCAATGGAAAAAAGGCGATACAAAAGTGAACGCTGGCTCAATACAAATTTTTTTTAAACCTGCATATTTATCTGAAGTATGTTTTTTTAATAAGAAGAAATATAATTGTAATATTCCACTATGCAACTCCAGTTAAGAATTAGCAGGTATAATTAAGTGTAGGATTAAAAGACGCAACTTTTCCTTAACTATAATAGAACACTAATAAAAGTAAAAAGTTTCCCAGATATATATATATATATATATATATATATATATATATATATATATATATATATATATATATATATATTGATTTTATTCCATAAAAAAATATAAAAAATATATATTTTGCTCTGAATTTTCATTGAGCACTCTCATAAACCCGGTTTCAACTTCCTTCGGATTCATACCCCCTGGATATTTGTAACAAGTTAATTATATATATATATATATATATATATATAGAGAGAGAGAGAGAGAGAGAGAGAGAGAGAGAGAGAGAGAGAGAGAGAAAGAGAGAGATAGATAGATAGATAGATAGATAGATAGATAGATAGATAGATAGATAGATAGATAGATAGATAGATAGATAGATAGATAGATATCTGGGAAACTTTAACTCTCAGTTAATTGATATATATATATATATATATATATATATATATATATATATATATATATATATATATATATATATATATATATATAGTGACACCGTCATCTATTATTTACACTGCACATATTGCATTGAGGGTGGTTACGTCCGGGAGACAGGTACTCCGTTCCGCGTAAGATTCAATAACCACAAGAAAGCGATCAGGAACAATAATCCGTACGTTGCAATACATTACAACTCAAAAAACCACACAATAGACCACATAAATGCATATTACTACAGACAGGTTTCCACTCGACACAGCACGACAGAAAGAACGAAATAAAATGGATATACAAATTAAACACCCATACCATACCTAGAGGATAAACTCAGATATCGGAATTTTGAGTTTCTACACATTTTTATTCACACCACTAATAAACATGCCCTTTAAGATACAGAGATATACACATCGCATTATTAATTCAGTTTAAGCACTGCTAATTAAACTTCTCAGGCGCTTACACACTGGTGCGCACACATACATACACGTACCTCTTAAACTAAACTAGATATAGACAATGGTTCACCGCACAACACATTTATAAGTTGACAGATTGGTATATATTTGTATGTGTATGCCTGTATATATATGTGTGTGTGTGTGTGTGTGTGTGTGTGTGTGTGTGTGTGTGTGTGTGGTGATGCATGTGTTTGTGTGTATGTATATTTATGTGTGTACAGACACACTTGCTAATCACAGAATTTCAATTTAAGATATACACCCCTAAAAAGATATTGCTTATAACACAACAAATAATTGGATTATCTAGTAAACATTTCTTTCTCGTCTTTTTCTGTCCATTTTCTCCTAATGTGCATGAGACAGGCTAATCACCGGCGTTCAAATAGAACACCTCCTCACATACTGAGCAGACAGATTTAACTTAAAAATTCCCCTCGTTTCTTATTTATTTTATTTTCCTTCCTGGTACATTGTACCGAAAATAAAACAGACAACAAGCATACCGATATATGACATTGAAAGGAGATCCCTGATGGCTGGTTTCTGAAATATTAATGATATTAATTTTAGTTCACCGTTTTCAAGAACTCTGTTCACACTTCATAGTCGGTTTGAAGAAGGGACTGGTTTCCGAAAATTTCCTACAAAAAAACTGAAATTGGGATTTACTTTATTTTGCTTCTAAAATCGTCCAATAATTTCGACACGAAATTGTAATTTGCACGTTTATTTGTTTATTTGTTTATTTTTCTAAGTTTTTTTATTCACTATTTTTATTTTTATCTCACTTGTGCACTTATGATTTTCCGTTGACTGATTACACCGATATCAGATAACATACACGATATATCAAAAAATAAAATGTCGTTCGGACAGAATATATGAAAGACAGAAATAAAAACAATAAAACAGAGGAATAGATAAATATCAAAAGAGAGATTTGACCGGTTTAGTTCGTCTTCATAAAAAGTTAGGATTTGAAATTTACTGAAAAAAAAACGGCAAAGCATAGAGAAGACGCGAAACTGGATGTTTTCGACACGTGGGTAACTGTTTGAAAACATATGCAGCGCGTGCGAAAAAGACGTTTTTTGTTTTTTAAAAAGAAAAGAGAAAAAAATAAAAATAAAAAATCGAAACATGGATAAGTAGCAGTAAAATTAAGTATATTTCTAAAACTCTCCACCTCCTCTTTTCATAATTATCGCAAACGATTTTGCGTTATCGAAACAGCCGTTAACCATTGATTTCTCGCTGACAACGACCGTTGACCTTCTCTGGGATTCGGGTGGCAATACGCCTCCCCAAGGTCCCAGCACTTTTCACATTCTTCCAGTAGAGGTATGATTAATGCTCTCCTTCATCGATCTTTCCATCCTCCTTGGCCCTTCGCGACTATTTTGTGTGGTTTAAGCCGGGGTTGGTGACATCATATTGTATTTGGAAGATGGGGGGGGGCAGTTTCTGAAATTTCTTGGATTCATGCGGTGGAGTCATTTCTATGTTTGTGTTTTATTTCTATTGCGAATTCCATGTAGCATCACGTTCATAGTTTATGTGGGTTGGTTTCCGCGTTTGAGATTTCAGCTGTTTTAATCATTGCCGTCAATTTTATAGTCTCAGTTTTCCCTCGGATTCGAATTTCTCCCAATTTTATTATTATTATTATTAATTATTATTTTTTTTATTATCATTATTTTACCCTTACCGACTTTATTATTATCATTACCATTATTATTATTATTATTATTATTATTATTATTATTATTATTATTATTATTATTATTATTATTATCATTATTATTATTATTATTATTATCATTATTATCATTATCATTATTATCATTATCATTATTATTATTATTATTATTATTATTGACATTATTATTAGTAGAAGTAGTAGTAGTATTATCATTATTATGATTGTTTCTATTATAATAATAATTATTATTATCATAATTCTTATTCTTACCATTACCGTAATTATTATTATCATCATTATTATCATTATCATTATTATAATTATCAAAGATATAAACGAAAATGTTATTCGCATAGTGTATCTATTCAGATCATGAAACCACGCGACAATGGCATCGCCTTTGGGCATTTTTCGCAGAATACGATGAATGAGAAAGTCAGTGGCGCACAATGTTTCTCGGAATTCACACAATCCGTTTATTTTCTTCTTCTATTTAAATAAATGGGCAAAGGTAGAATTTTGAGCGGAAGACAATCTAAAAGCTTTTAGTGGATTTACTTAGGAAATATTAATTTTGGATATCGATCGAGAATATATGTAAATATTGTCATTTTCTGTCTGCTAACATATCAATGCGGGTAGAAATTAACGCAAATTGCAGAAGCCATGATGCTAACATAGATAGATAGATAGATAGATAGATAGATAGATAGATAGATAGATAGATAGATAGATAGATAGATAGATAGATAGATAGATAGATAGATAGATATTTCAAATATCGATCGAAAATATATCAAATTATTGTCTTTTTTATCTGATAATATATTAAGGTAGATATTTAAAAGCGAACAGAGATAGGCGTAGAGAAGGCGAGAGAGTATTATGAGTATTGATTTACTCCTCTCCAGGAGTTAGGCACAAGGCCAGTTTTTATCTTACTCCCACAAGTAAGATGTGACCCAAGGTCGGGTCGGGAAAGTAGGGGTTTAAAAATTGCCTGGGCAGCCCCGTCGGCATTCCCCTGTAGGGCCGCCTCAGGCAGTAAGCAATAAATTTACTCCTCCCCGTAAATTCAGACCCGAAGGCCAAGACAACACCAGTATGGGGTGCAGTATCCATCGGAACAGATACTACACTTTGATCTTAGCAAAAGGAGGGAGTATTATGATTAGAAACAGACAGATAGATACTAAAGAATATACACATGTACATAAGTATAGTCTTATTTCTGCTTCCTTGGTCGACGGCTAGTACTCGGAGCTGTAAAAGTCTTAAACATCAGTATATAAAATTGACATTTAAGTGTTTCATATATCGATATATTTATCATATGTCAACAAATAAGCATCTTTTACCTCCTCTCCGGCGGGTTAAACACAAGGTCAGATGTGGTTTTAGAAAGCAAACGCACTAGGATTAGCGCAGTATGGCCTACAAAAAATACCCGAGCAGCCCCGTCGGCCTTCCCTCAGACACGCATTGGAATTCTTCCTCCACCATACACAGTTAAAGGCC
Organism: Sepiola atlantica; assembly: GCA_963556195.1. Lineage (NCBI taxonomy): Eukaryota > Metazoa > Mollusca > Cephalopoda > Sepiida > Sepiolidae > Sepiola > Sepiola atlantica. The sequence goes on from CAUVYP010000258.1 coordinate 817,872, forward strand.
CGTTCAGAATGAAGTGTAGCTATGTGCTCCGATGAACTTGCTGCTAGCAGTTCGAGGAAATAAGCTATTAGAGTAGAAAGTCCTACGGCATCTGGGATCCTCTACAGTGAAAGAATGGGATTTTGCTGATTGTCAGGTTGGTTGGGTGCATTTACGTTGAAGGAGCATTAGACCAGCAAGACCAAAATGAGTTTTGTTTTTCCGCCTTTTTATTAATGCAATATGTTTTATTATATTACAGTCTTACTTGCGTCAGTGCAGTTCCTTAATTAAAGTTGGCCACATTTCTGAAGAAGGGACATTTTTCCCGAAATATTATATGATATAGAAACTTCCATCTAACCGCATTGACGCAAGTAAGATTGTAATATAATATAAAACTATGTATATATAGTATTAATAAAAAGGTGGAAACTGCAAAACTCATTCACCCGTTAGATTATTTACTTTGATTCAGTTCGTATTTAACCGTTACACCTTTGCATTGTACGCCTTCTAATAATTATTTTTTTATATTTATAAAGAAAGTAACTCTTTTTCCATAAGTTTTCTCTTTTGATCAAAAAAAGCAGAGTTGTGTGCCCCTGCATTTGAGCTAGACGATAATAAAAAAAATGTCAATGGGCGTTCGCTCAGTAACAGACAATTAAAAACGTTCTCGTTTCAAATTAATTTCTTTTCAGTTGTATTTATATGATAAATAATTATTATTGTTGATCTACACAGGATCGTTTTCATCCAAATTATTTCCTCACAGTTGTGTCTTACCACTCACAAAAGACTACTTCATTTACTTAACAAAAAATGCTATCTACTTGATGAATCGTTTGGTTTATCATTTTCTTAGATTTTAAACCTAGCAAAGTAATAACAGCTCTAAAAATGCCAGAAATTCACAAAAGAATTAAAACGAACGAAATCAGTGTCGGCATTTTATACATTTAATAAATAAAATTAAACAGTTAAATTTAAGAATGGGAAAGTTGGGTTGACGTATACAAAACTCCCTATCTATCTATCTATCTATCTCTATCTCTCTATCTATCTGTATCTCTCTATGTCTCTCTCTCTCTCTCTATATATATATATATATATATATATATATATAGTCTCAAAAATGTAATTGTCTAATTTGATGCTTGAATAAAACCGCAAGGTTGAAATAAATTATTGCATCGACAATCATGTAATTTCGTGTTATTATATTTTACGTTATATATATATATATATATATATATATATATATATATATATATATATATATATATATATAAAGAGAACACCTCTCTGTCTCTAACTAACTTCAGGCTAGTGCGTTTGGGTTGGACTTCTTTTTAAACTATATTTGATAGTGGATTCCTTATTATTTTTTCTCTTTCAACCTCGAATGCGTTGACCCCTCTAAAACATCGCAGAATATTAGCAAGAAAAAAAAGACAGACAAATAAAGAATTATGCACAGGAAAAAAAAAAAAGCAAAAACCTGGAAAAGAAATTGTTTAACTAAGAAATAGTCATCGCAACGTTAATATATGGATTATTTAAGACAGAGACAGTTCAGAAATAAGAAATTAAGAACTTCGCTTTTTTTTATTTTCGCTTATAAGCTTTAGTTTCATTGCGGTCTCCATTCCCGGTCGGTGGCAGATATAAATATGTCTCAACTCGTGGCTCTTTAACTAACGTCAGGCTAATGCGTTTGAGTGGGACTTCACCTTCACCTTGCAATTGGGGTACTTGAAAATGTTGGCTCAAATACACCAGTAATATGGTGCTCCATAATGGTGGTAACTGTCAAATCGGACGGAACACTAAGGCGTACAGTTTTTCTCCAACCACAAAACAAAAATTATATAAGATAAATCCATTACACATCAACGTCTTTTTCGTCTCGCTGAACAAATTCTCTAAAAGAATAGAAAATTGCCACCGATGCATGGAACGGCTATCATTCAGTTTCATGAAATAAAGAGCATAGACATATCACAACCTTTATCACCCTATGGGGGAAATATCGTTACAAAGTGACACCACGAGGATTTCTATCAAGTGGTGATGAGTATACTCATCAAAGGTTTGATTCAATAATTCCATAATTTAAAAATAATTGCAAATGCGTAGACGACATATGCATGTGGTCTGACCCGGTTGAAGAAGCATTCTTCCAAGCACGTGAATAGTTGGATTTTTGTGCAAGGAATGGCATTCTCCTTAACCCCAGAAAATTGCTACTTTCACAAGATACAGTTGAGTTTTCTGTATTGACAATGACACTGAATAACATACAGCCCAGTCATAAATTCTTGAACGCAATTCTAGAATTTCCCACACCAAAAGATATCTCTGGAGCAATGGCATAGTTTCGCCTTGTTAACTTATGTGAATATGCCTTCTCAATGGCAAACGACATAAGATCATTCATTTTTATAATGTTCTGTAAATTCCAAGTTTATCTTTTCTTCTTTATTTACGTCATTTATTTATTTGCCTCATCTTTTACTCTCATTCTCTGACACTACGGTTGCTACTATGACTAGTTTAGTCTTTTCTATATTTTCTTTATTTACGTCATTTAATTATTTGTCTCATCTTTTACTCTCATTCTCTGACGCTACTCTTGCTACTATGACTAGTTTAGTCTTTTATATGTTTTCTTTATTTACGTCATTTATTTATTTGTCTCATCTTTTACTCTCATTCTCTGACGCTACTGTTGCTACTATGACTAGTTTAGTCTTTTCTATGTTTTCTTTATTTACGTCATTTATTTATTTGCCTCACCTTTACTCTCATTCTCTGACGCTACTGTTGCTACTATGACTAGTTTAGTCTTTTCTATGTTTTCTTTATTTACGTCATTTATTTATTTGCCTCACCTTTACTCTCATTCTCTGACGCTACTGTTGCTACTATGACTAGTTTAGTCTTTTCTATGTTTTCTTTATTTACGAGTCCATTACATTGCACTTAGTCTCACTAAAATTACCACGCAACTGATTTAAATTTAAATCTCTTTGACATCACGTAGTGCTGCTTACAAATCAACCAAGTAGCTTTCATGTGGGTTTCTAGCCGACCCTAAGTTTAGTACTGCCAAGCATCCTTTATTGATATTTATCTTTACTGTAAAATCAAAATATAGATTATTGCCTACGAATATGTAACACCGTCTGCGAAATCATCTATGAGGATTCGATCATTGATCATGTTCGATCCCTACAAGTTATCTCCATCTCTTACTTGACAGTAATCATAAGCCAAACATTTAGATTCGACAAATCAAACATCAAGTTGGAATGGACTAATCAACTGAACATAATATAACGAGCAGGTTCTCTGTCTGTCTGTCTGTCTGTCTGTCTGTCTGTCTGTCTGTCTGTCTGTCTGTCCGTCGGCGAGAACTTTTGTAAACGTAAGAGAAGGGGGAGTGGGGAGGAGGGGCTGGTAATGACTATTTAATTAATTATTTTTTTCAAATTAGCGTTCATAATCTTTGTATATTTTCAGAATTAGGAAACTATTAATTAATGTATTTATTTAGATTAGATAACATTAAATAACATTAGATAACATATAAACAAAGTAGAAAGAAATTTCAAGACGAGACTGCGATTCGAACACACAAATTGTTAAGAAACTTACTTAATGTAACACTCTTTCAACTTCATTATATACTGTTACAAAACTAGCAATAATGAATGCCATGAAAGAAGAGGTGAATCTATTTGAACCCTAACGCCCAACCTGCCTATCAACAGATTGGTCTAACGACTGAATTGGCTTCTCTTCAAACAAAAATACTGCCAATCCTAGAAAATATATCTATGATGCTGCATAACAGGTGTGCACCTCTACCTAGTTGAAAGTCGATTCACGCTACCAACTGATAATAGGTATGCAACAGTTGAAGAGGAATCACTAACTGTCATCTACGTCCTCCACTAAAATCGGCCAAACTAAACATTCAAAACTTGGCAGACGACATTAGAGTGAAGATAGAAGCTGTGTGTACAATTTATGTTCTTTTCAGTGTAGTTTTATGAAAAATGGTTAAAAACTGCCACGGAAATTGATGAAACTTTGAAAAACCTAAAACAAACTCTTCAAAATGGCATGCCCGACATCAAAGATATTGCTTAAGCCTTATAAACATATCACAGATATGCTGATCACATTTACGTGACTGACGGAGGTTGTAGTGCTAGGACAGAGGATTATCATTCCAAGTTCACTTTGAAACTAAATACTGAAGGCATTACACGCCGCACGTAAGAGTGTGGGGGGATGATGAAGCAACGAGCAGCAGATACAATATTCTGGCCTGAAACATCGATCGACATAACAGAGACACGAAATTAATGTGAAGATTGCTATAGAATTGCTAAGGCAAATTCAATAAAACCGCCACACGAAATGCACCAGCCAGATTATCCAATCAAATGTAATCTGGCTTCTTCTCGTACATGAATGCAAATTATTTTGTAATTGTTGACAGCCTGGTGCTACCAGATCAGGCTGTCTGAAAATATGGGCTTCCTGACCTAAAATGCACCAAACATTGATGCTATTGCGTTTATCCTTTTCCTTTGCAAAAATCAATCATATTCTGCTAAGTCAAAAACAAAAACAACAATTTTCCTCTACAAAACAACCAAACCAAACACCATGAATAAATATTTGAGGATATAAAGAACTTGAAGCATAAAACTTTTTTACCAAAATGACCAGATTTGGCATTAAAAAAACGCGAAAAGGGTTGATATGCTATAAAACAAAACAACGAAAGAAAAACCAATTGTTGACAGATATTACAATTGGATCATTGCATTTAAGGAAAATGGAACGTCAACAAACTTGATCAAACGCATCAAAGAATTATTCACCACATATTGTGTACCAGAAGAGCTAACTTCAGATGAGCGTCTTTAACACTGCAGACACAACACAGGAATTTCTATAATCATGAGGTATACATCATAGACTAACTTCAGTCAGACCACCCCCACGAACACGCAAGAGCAGAAGTTGCAGTAAAATGTGTTAAAAAATGCTAATGACAAGCACAAGTCCTACAAGATATCTAAATATGTACGGATTCCAAAGGGCAATGCTAATTTACAGAAATAGCATTGATCCACAAACAAAATAATCACCAGCAGGGATTCGATTCGGACGCCAAATCAGAAATCAAAACTCCACAACACAAGAAAATAATGTATCAACCAAATCTGGCAAGAAATTATCCTTAACATGGAAAAAGCCCTGGTAAAAAAGCACAACAGAAATCGCGAAAGGTTGGAAAAACACACCAAAGAACTCAAACGTCTTCATATAGGTTAGCATGGTATTTCCAAAACTTTATAAGAAAACAGCACTCTGTGCTGGGAAAGAATGGGAACAGTGGTTGAAATCAAACTATCCAAGCAATATATGATCAAAATAGTTGACATAAGACGAATCACCCTAAGAAATAGAAGACACCTTCAAAAAGTCACCCCTATTTTACAAGAAAGAAACAATATGCCACCAGTAGTGATTGGACCACAGATCAACACAAACACGCTTATAACGCTGACTAGCCCTCCTATTAACACACACACAATCCAGTAATGTATACCAATGCCAGAGAAATCGAAACTATCACAATCAGGGTACTTTTAATTGAAACAGATACCCCTGCACATGAAGCACAACCAGAAACAAAAATTCAAATAGAAAGAACACCCCATAAGACAACAACCCCAAACAGAGCTAAACCATGTGAAGCAACTTTTGGACTTGAGACGGCTGATGCCAACAAAGAAGCCAGAAGACTTGTGTCTCTGAATGGTTTTATTCTTAAATCATTCATTTGAATTTTTTCTCCACTGAAGCTATTTTATCAACATAAAAAACTCTCTTGTGAATGGGAGATAGATAGGTATCAATATGGTCATTTATGTATGTTAGGAGCAACCATTGTAATCTGTTGAAATATGTCCATGTATGTGTACGTATGAATGAATGCGGAATACGCGTCCTATTTGTAGTTTCCTTCAGGATGATGAATAAAAGATGTATAAACTACACTTGCCTGTGTCCTCATCCCGGAAAAGGTATCGAACATAGCTAGTAAATAAATTTATAAACGAAATTTAAAAAATAATAGTAATAAGTAGCAACACTACGCATCTAAAACAATAATAGATTAAAGGCTCTTGAAATTCATATTATTATTGTCTACATAGACCAGGGGCGGGCAACCTCCGACTTGCAGGCCACGTCCGGCCCGCGAAGGCTTAGCGTCCGGCCCGCCACCCTGCTATGCTTTATTATTGCAATCCGGCCCACGGACCTCCCAGTAAAACGCATATCATTTTGTGACATAGGCGTAAAAGTAGGTTTCAATTAAGATTTACAGTGGGATAAAAATGTATAAATATCAGCGAACGATGATGCATGTATATTTCATTTTTCTTTAACTATTAATTTCAGATCCTTGGCATGAGATAAAAATAGAAAAAGAGAAAGAGAGAGGCAAAGAGGAAACGAGAGACGAGGAAAGGGCATAAAAAAACCTATGTGAGGTGTGTCAAAACGAATGCTGGATCAACTTGCTACTTCCCCCGTCATTATTTTTTATGGTTCCAAAATGGCCTTCGTCGGCGCCTTTTATAACATCACATACAGAAGTCTCTTGAGAAAAATATCAGATTTATAGAGTGTTCAATGCAATTTTTGTACAATTTATTCATGTAAACAAAATATAGTAATTCTGAGATTTCGTTTTTCACTCCGGCCCGCGATCTCCTTCCAAAAGTCTCACTCTGAAAAGGTTGCATGCCCCTGACATAGACCCTACAAGTGACAGTCTTCTGGGGTTAGTGGTTCGATTCTCGACATAAGTGGTATTAAAAATATAATTACGCATTCTACCTGAACGAGAGGAGTCTACTCCCATTGATTACATAAAGGGTTCCATTCGAATTTCTGTACAGATTCCCGAGTTCGACATAAAGATTTCCGAGTTCGATAAGGTACATCTGAGGAAGGTCTGGGTTAGATCGGCCGAAACCTTGTGAGGATAACATCAAAGATAAGAATGGTATTCCAAATAATCCAAATTATCGATCCTTATCTAAAAAAAGTATAATTATTTATTTTAATTAAGTTCTTTCTTTATTTTATGTGTAAATATTAAAATGATATTGATATAAATCAAATGAAAAAATTGAATGTGCAATTGCTCCAAGCTTTTATTCAAAAATCATTAAACTTACAAAAAAGATAGCACGCTGCAGTTTCTGTTCCCTTCTATTTCATTGCATAATGTACTTAATTTATACATTTCACAAGTAGTAAAATACAGTTATTTGTTTTGTACTGATTTCCTTTGTGATTTATCCACGAAATTATTTTGAATATGTATTAAAATAAGAGAAACCAATTAAAAAACAATAATTTTTGAAAATTTGTCATTAAAATCAGACGTTCATTAGTCATCTCATTCACCCTGTGAACAATTATTTTCTGGCATATCTTAATTGAATCTATATACTATTAAAAGGTTAGGAAGTTTAGGGAGTTTATCTGTTCGTACGCAAATAGAAACATGTGATTGGTTGACAAAAAAGGAATAGGCAGAGTACATATTTCTAGGGCAGTAGTTTTACGATATCAATACCCGAGTTCGAATCTCACATAAGTCTGAATGATTTTTAAACTTGATAGGTGTTTTATAAATTTAAAGCTATTAACATAAAAACATTATCTATTTTCAAACTAAATAACTTTTTTTTAATAATTAAAAAAAAACTAGACATAAAGGATATTAGTTCAAAGCGAATTATTTTGGCATAAAACATAATTTCTAATGTGTTGCGATTAAAAACAATACGTAAATACATTCATCGTAGTCACTTACTCCCTAAGAAAAAATACTAAGTAACGTTAATAGAGAATGTTAGTTTGCTTGAAGCATTGCTGGGAATAGTAGTAGTATGTTTTTTTAAAAAGGCTGAGGGCAATGCAAAGTGCCGGGTAGGATGTAAGCTGGAAGGAACAAAAATAATAAATCGAAATGGAACCTTCTATTTATGTTTTCTTAAAATCTTACATAACAGCAAGTGTGGGGTTAGCTGTTTGTGTGTTGTCTGGATGATTATTAAAATCATTTATTCTGGCATCCATTTTGGTCGATTCTCTGCACAGACGGAGTTTTCCTTTGGTGTTTTAATTTTTGACAAAGGGAAGTTTCTTTCCCCGAAATATTAAATAAATGATTTTTATAATCATCCGGACAACACACAAACAGCTAACACCACACTTGCTGTTATGTAAGATTTTAAGAAAAAATATATAGTAAGTCCCATTTCGATTTCGATTTATTATTTTTATTCCTTCCAGCTTACATCCTACCCGAGACTTTGCATTGCCCACAACCTTTTAAAAACATACTACTACTAAGCAACGTATTTTTATACAAAATTTCACAGAGATTTTTCTTCATACTAGCTATAAAGCGGAATGAGCTGGGTAAAGATGGAAATTGTCATACCCAGGTACTGTGCCAAGTGTATAAATTATTTTGATATTAAAAGAAGGGGTCAACGTTTAAAAGTAATTGAAGATAAGAAAAAGGTTCAATTGTAGCATAGGGACGATTAGAATAGCACCAAATTCGCTTTATTTCGTCAAAACTTTCGATAATAATTTGTAAATTTCTTGTTTTGAAATGAAATTGCATTTTACTTTTTAACGTATATAAATTTAAACTCTTATTCAAATATCTTTTTGGTTGTGGCTATCTTTTTTGCAAATGCCGCTACAAATTATCGACGAACATGTTCAGTTTTTATTTGAAATTCATTAAAACGTGTTTTTAGTTTACAAGAATATTTACTTTTAAAATAATTTTATTTTTCTCGCCCTCAACATTATGAGACAACTTCACGTGTGTGTGCTTTTCTCGCGACCATCTGGCTTACACAGCGAATGATTATATTTTTCTTTATCTATTTTATGTTATTACTAGTGATAGAACGATTCCAGTATTTTTCCCGATTCCGATACAATTACCGATTCCGATTCTAAAATAGCCTCATGATATTATACATTTTAAAAGTAGAATTTTAGCGGGGGTTAGTATAGAACCATGTTGCCCCACTCGACGATCGTCGACCCGAACGTTGTGTTTCCGTGGCCTTCTTCTTTGTCTTCATCGTCTTAGCCGAGTCGTCTATCCACTGACGAATCGTCGAGGGCACAGCACTGGTCCACAAGTTAAACAAAAGAAACACAACTCTCGAGAAAGAACACGAACACATATACGTTGTGTATAACTTAGTTTGAACTATGAGTGTGTGTGACACCGTCCTGTCGAGACCCCCATTGTCGTTGCTCAAGTCGTCAGCTCATCTCATCGTTTTCCCGGTCCGATCTGCTCTCTCGGGAGGTTCGATCCTAACTGCCCGGCTTCTCTCCGAAACACCAACTCGTCAACCCCTTGCCATAAACCTTACTGTCGTCAAACTGTCGTAAAACTTACCTACCTTACTGTAGTCAGATGTCGTAAAACACTGTCACTCCTAAATGTCGCCTGTCCTGAACAATGGAAATTGACCACTCCCACAATTCTTTTGTCTCTGTCGAGTAGTCACTTCCTATCCCATATTTTCTTTTGTCTTTGTCGATGAGTCACTTCCTATTCTCGCGACCTCCATTGTATCACACACCTCACATGCCCAACTTGTCATTTATTACATAAATTACAAAACAAAAACCATATTACATAATTCAAAAAACAAAGTCATACATTCGTATTGCATAGGTTAAGAAACGGCAGAAACATGACAGACAAACAAAAACCGACCTGGTGATCTCCGAACTGGAATCACAATGATGCATTTAACCTTCTCTCCAGCCCAAGGGTATTTGAGTACCCTAAAAAAAACAACAACAAAAGCAATTCCTTATTGGACAGGCTCCTGTCCACTGGTACATGCTACCCATATCAGAGAGAGAAAATCAACCTCGCCTCTCCATCGAGGTAGAAAAAAAAACTGGAGGAATTTTAACTCACCTCCCACAGAAGGACTTTTGACACACCTTCTACCAAGAGGATTTTCCAATCACCTCTCATATTAACAGGCATTCCGCCATTTGGCTTTCTCCCCTCCCCCTAAAAAATAAATCAGTAGGATTTTTTTCACCTCCTACCAAGAGGACTTCATCCACGCCTCAACTTTTCTGACCTTCCGCCATTTTTTTTACCAACAATAAAAACAACGTCTTTGTACAATTTTTCACGGGCAAACATGAAACTGTGTCTTTGCAACAACAAATTACTTCTTTTTTTACATAAAAATACAACATTTCTATTTCTTTTTTTTTTAACATATACAAAAACATTAAGCTGAACAATAAAACCCACAACCTAAAGAAAACATAACTGAAATATATAACACACATGGGTCCTTTTTTTCTGATTGTCCCTTTTTCTTTTTTTTCAACACATGATCAATGTTAAAACAAAAGAAACACAACTCTCGAGAAAGAACACGAACACATATACGTTGTGTATAACTTAGTTTGAACTATGAGTGTGTATGACATCGTCCTGTCGAGACCCCCATTGTCGTTGCTCAAGTCGTCAGCTCATCTCATCGTTTTCCCGGTCCGATCTGCTCTCTCGGGAGGTTCGATCCTAACTGCCCGGCTTCTCTCCGAAACACCAACTCGTCAACCCCTTGCCATAAACCTTACTGTCATCAAACTGTCGTAAAACTTACCTACCTTACTGTAGTCAGATGTCGTAAAACACTGTCACTCCTAAATGTCGCCTGTCCTGAACAATGGAAATTGACCACTACTGCAATTTTTTTGTCTCTGTCGAGTAGTCACTTCCTATCCCGTATTTTCTTTTGTCTTTGTCGATGAGTCACTTCCTATTTTCGCGACCTCCATTGTATCACAGTAGACGCGTGTCCTATCTACTTTTGAATGTAGATATAATTTTCATTTTACTTTGACAAACTTCTTAATTTTTTTTTTGTATTCTACTAAAAATTTTGATAAACTCATTGTGAGATTTTTATCTACATTTTTCAGTTGTGCCATTTTTCTTATATATCCACTTGTGCGTTGTTTACCTGTGCTATTTGTACCGTGCCATTTTTCCGGTAATTTTTACCTAAGTTCGTTATTATAATCTGAAAATGTTACTTTTACTGGTAGTTTCAAAACCAATAAATATTCATCATTTTATCATTAGCACCAGAAATATGAAATTCAAAACCAATAAATATTCATCATTTTATCATTAGCACCAGAAATATGAAATTCAAAACCAATAAATATCTATCATTTTAGTATTAGCACCAGCAATATGAAATTCAAAACCAATAAATATTTATCATTTCATCATTAGCACCAGCAATATGAAATTCAAAACCAATAAATATTCATCATTTTAGTATTAGCACCAGCAATATGAAATTCAAAACCAATAAATATTTATCATTTCATCATTAGCACCAGCAATAAAAAATAATGTTTCAAACAACAACAAAACAAAAAAAATGTAAAAGAATCGTTTTTGGAATCGGAAATTAGGCTCAATTTTTTCTGATTCCGATACACCAAAAAGTTCTGACTTTTCCCGAATACCGATTTCGATTCTGATTAATTGTCTTAACATTAGTTATTACAAATAAGTCACCAGTTATGCAGCTCGAATATAAGGGTTAAGAGACAGATAGATTTACACTTTAGAGGAAATACTAAGAACTGGGGTGAAAAAGAATCAAAGTTTTCAAGGGAGACGGTTACAATTATTTGGAAAGAAACTACACAGTGTACTTTTTTAAGAATACTGCATTTAGAGATACTGACAGCTGGAATTGGTTTGGCATAGGTGATCTCAAAGAGTTCTACTGAAAGCACCTTAATAGTAGCCTAGGAACAAGCCACTCACACTAGATCCATCAAACATTACATTGACAAAACTGCAGAATCACCGATGTCCGATTGTGTAATGAAAGGGATGAAACCTTAGCGCATATTATATCTGAATGTCAAGCACAGCATCAATATAAAAAATGGAGACACAACAAAGTCGCTCAGGTACTAGACTGGAATATATGAAAATTTTATGAATTGGATCACAATGAGAAGTGGTATGAGCATAAGCCAGAAGTGGTATAGGACGACGACAACAACAACAACAACAACAATAAATAAATAAAAATAAATGAATAAATAAATAAAAATAAGTCAGTCGTTAGACTAAATATCTTCGTCTGGCAGCGTAAGGATTGACCAAAGTCTTATCTGCGTCTTACTGCTCGATATTGTATGAAGTATCCCCAATGTTATACCATGGAAACGTTGATAATTCAAAAACTATTAATCTGATCAGGCTGAAGTTTTGCATGAAAGTTTGCAAAATACATCAGATCCGTCCATCAAGTTTTAAAAAATCTGAAATTAAAATTCCGTCTAAATTTCGATCTTGACCAAACCTTTAAATGTCAAGGTCAAAAGTCAAGGTCAATATCATAAGATGGGGGACTTCTTTGGCTACAATATGGTCTAAGGAGTGAGTGTCTATGATCAATTAAACCGAAGTTATCGCCAAGTGTGACTTTAATCTTTTCCGTGATCTTGACTTATAATCTCGATATCCCAAAATTAAATCAGTTCTAATATAGACAATAGCCGGTATGTTGACCAAGTTTGGTGACAATTAGTCGAGCGGTATGGACATTAGGCTGTGCACAAACAAACAAACAAACATTGTTCCAACCTCGACCGAAAAAATGGCGGTGGTAATAATTTGGAAAGAAAATGGCATAGTTTTAAAATAGCAAAAAAAAATGAAAGTAAAAATACTCCTGGACAACTCCGAGTAGTGACAGCTAGTTTGTTTGTTTTTGGGGTGGGGGGGGGTTACTAATGAGTCACCACTTATCAAGGCCAGGAAGCCACTCGAAGATAAGTGTTAAAGAGATCATCAGTTAAACTATGATCGCCTCCACAAGAGGACTGGAGACAAGTGGCAGGATAGGTAGAACAGTACTTAAGGGGAGTTGATTGTCCAAGAAGACGCCTCAGCAAGTGTTTAGGAGGTGACGGTGGTTAAGTTGAAAAACGACACGGACTGAAGACCTGGGTGTTCATAGTTCGAATCTAGTCGGTTCCACAGTACCACTTTAACTTAGGGATGTTGGCAACCTTCTCGTGGTCCTTCCCGTAAGTACCTAATGTCTTCCCAGAAAAATTACTAATTAGAAAAATATCGGGGAAACTAATGCCAACACCAGAATCATCTGATTCACATGAAAGAAGAAGCAAGGGTTTGTTCACATTAGACTTGAAGGCGACCATGCTGTAGTCAGTTGGGAAGCAGACTCGTGGTATTTTGTTCCACACGCATTTGTAAAAGAAAAGAAACTTTGTTGATAAAAGTTTCGTTTGGTTTTTGGTAAACAGTGAGAGAAAGGAAATGTTGTTGCTGTGGTTGTAGTTAGACGAGTTATTTGATGTGGTTAGAGCTAAGATTAAAAAAAAGAGATACAAATAATAAAACCTTTGAAATCAGGTAAATCGATGATTATTTTTTAATGTTTAAAAAATATTGCAATTTTATTAATATTTCAAATTACCAGTTCTTGATTCAATTCGTAGGTATCGCAAAGAACACGATTATTATTGATGAAACAGGTGAGAGGGGTGAGAGGGCGGAATGGTGGTGGAAACATAAAACGAAAAATCGGAAAATCGATTACAGGTTTGAAGTAAAAAAGTAATTATTATTGGAGTTTGTCAGAAGATAAAAGCAAACCACTGAAGGCGGGACACAAACAATGACCTACTTAAGTAATAATGGTACTTCATTTTAGCACAAGAAGAGGTGTGTGACATCTTGCATTGTTGTTTAGGAAAAGCTTCTAACGACAAAGCGAAAAGGCTCTGCCGTTGCGACCCACCAGCAAAAGCGGGGGCACCACTTGTCTTTGACACTTGAAACGTTTTCCTTCCTCGCAATTATCCCGTATTATTAACAATCTACTTTTATCAGTTTTTGCTCATTTTAACTTGTCGTAGTTGTCACGAATGATAACGTATTCAATATGTTAGGGTTTAGGTTAGATACACTGAACTAACAACAGAAAATCACTCGGTTAACTGACATAACAAAAGTAAATCACTCGGTTAACTGAACTAACAAAAGTAAATCACTCGATTAACTGACATAACAAAGGTCAATCACTCGGTTAACAGAACTAACAAAAGTAAATCACTCGGTTAACTGGCATAACGAAAGAAAATCACTCGGTTAACGGACATAACAAAAGTAAACCACTCGGTTAACTGACATAACAAAAGTAAATCACTCGGTTAACTGAACTAACAAAAGTAAATCACTCGGTTAACTGACATAACAAAGGTCAATCACTCGGTTAACAGAACTAACAAAAGTAAATCACTCGGTTAACTGAACTAACAAAAGTAAATCACTCGGTTAACTGACATAACAAAAGTAAATCACTCGGTTAACTGAACTAACAAAAGTAAATCACTCGGTTAACTGACATAACAAAAGTAAATCACTCGATTAACTGACATAACAAAAGTCAATCACTCGGTTAACTGACATAACAAAAGTCAATCACTCGGTTAACTGACATAACAAAAGTCAATCACTCGGTTAACTGACATAACAAAAGTAAATCACTCGGTTAACTGACATAACAAAAGTAAATCACTCGGTTAACTGAACTAACAAAAGTAAATCACTCGGTTAACTGACATAACAAAAGTAAATCACTCGGTTAAATGACATAACAAAAGTTAATCACTCGGTTAACTGACACAACAAAAGTAAATCACTCAGTTTACTGAACTAACAAAAGTAAATCACTCGGTTGACTGACATAACAAAAGTAAATCACTCGGTTAATTGAAATAACAAAAGTAAATATCTCGGTTAACTGACATAACAAAAGTAAATCACTCGGTTAACTTACATAACAAAAGTGAATCACTCGGTTAACTGACATAACAAAAGTAAATCACTCGGTTAATTGACATAAAAAAAGTAAATCACTCGGTTAACTGACATAACAAAAGTAAATCACTCGGTTAACTGACATAACAAAAGTAAATAACTCGGTTAACTGATATAACAAAAGTAAATCACTCGGTTAATTTAATCAACAAAAGTAAATCACTCGGTTAACTGACATAACAAAAGTAAATCACTCGGTTAACTGACATAACAAAAGTAAATCACTCGGTTAACTGAACTAACAAAAGTAAATCACTCGGTTAACTGACATAACAAAAGTAAATCACTCGATTAACTGACATAACAAAAGTCAATCACTCGGTTAACTGACATAACAAAAGTAAATCACTCGATTAACTGACATAACAAAAGTCAATCACTCAGTTAACTGACATAACAAAAGTAAATCACTCGGTTAACTGACATAACAAAAGTGAATCACTCGGTTAACTGACATAACAAAAGTAAATCAGTCGGTTAACTGACATAACAAAAGTAAATCACTCGGTTAACTGACATAACAAAAGTTAATCACTCGGTTAACTGACATAACAAAAGTAAATCAATCAGTTTACTGAACTAACAAAAGTAAATCACTCGGTTGACTGACATAACAAAAGTAAATCAGTCGGTTAACTGACATAACAAAAGTAAATCACTCGGTTAACTGACATAACAAAAGTAAATCACTCGGTTAACTGACATAACAAAAGTGAATCACTCGGTTAACTGACATAACAAAAGTAAATCTTTCGGTTAACTGACATAACAAAAGTAAATCAGTCGGTTAACTGACATAACAAAAGTTAATCACTCGATTAACTGACATAACAAAAGTAAATCACTTGGTTAACTGACATAACAAAAGTAAATCACTCGGTTAACTGACATAACAAAAGTAAATCACTCGGTTAACTGACATAACAAAAGTAAATCACTCCGTTAATTGAATTAACAAAAGTAAATCACTCGGTTAACTGACATAACAAAAGTAAATCACTCACTTAACTGTTGTAATATGGTCCTGATCGACCTAGGCATGATGATATTATTTTCTTCTAATAAGTTGAGCAATCAATCACTTAACAGTTGTTATATGGTCTTGATCGATCTAAGCAAGATGATGTTATTTCCTTCTGATATGTTGGGCAATCACTCGCTTAACTGTTGTCATATAGTCCTGATCAACCTAGGCAAGATTATATTAGTTCCTTCTAATAAGTTAGACAATCACTCGGTTAACTGCTGTCATATTGTCGTGATCGACCTAGGCAAGATAATTATAGTTCCTTCTAATATGTTGGACAATCACTCAATTAACTGTTGTCATATGATCCTGATCAACCTAGGCAGGATGATATTTTTTGTTCATATAAGTTGGGCAATCACCTAGTAAACTGTTGTCATATAGTCCTGATCAACCTAGGTGAGATGATATTATTTCCTTCTAAGTAAGACAATCATTCGTTTAAGTGTTTTCATATAGTTCTGATCAACTTCGGCTAGATGATAGTATTTCCGTTGTAATAAGTTGGCAAATCACTTAGTTAATTGTTGTAATATGGTCCTGATCAACCTAGGCAAGATGATATTATTTTCTTTTTGATAAGTTAGGAAATCACTCGCTTAACTGTTGTCATATAGTCCTAGATAGATCTAAGCAGGGTGATATTATTTCCTTCTAATAAGTATGTCAATCACTAGCTTAACGGTTGTAATATTGTCCTGATCGACCTAAGTAAGATGATATTATTTCTTTCTTATAAGTTAGACAATCACCTGCTTAACTGTTGTAATATAGTTCTAATCGACCTAGGCGATATAATATAAGTTCCTTCTAATAAGTTTGGCAATCACTAGGTTAACTGTTGTTATATCGCCCTGATCGACGTAGGCAAGATTATATTAGTTCCTTCTAATAAGTTGGGCAATCACTCATTTAACTTTTGTCATATGATCCTGATCGACCTAGGCGAGATTATATTATTTCTCTTCTTATAAGTTAGGCAATTCCTAGGTTACCTGTGGTCATATGGTCTTGATCGACATAGGCTATATTATATTAGTTTATTCTAATACGTTGGGCAATCACTCAGTTAATTGTTATAATATGGTCCTGATCGACCTAGACACGTCGATATTATTTTCTAATAATAAGTTGGACAATCACTCGGTAAACTGTTGTCATATGGTCTTGATCGACCTAGGTGAGATTATATTAAATCTTTCTTATAAGTTGGTCAATCACTCACTTAACTGTTGTCAAATGATCCTTATTAGCTTAGGCGAGATGATATTATATCGCTCATATAAGTTGGGCAATCACTCGCTTTAACTGTTGTCATATGGTCCTGATCGACCTAGGCGAGATCATATTATTTTCTTTTTGATAAGTTGAGCAATTACTCGCTTAATTGTTGTCATATGGTCTCAATCGACCTAGGCAAGATGATATTATTTTCTTTCATATCAGTTGAACAATCACTCGGTTAACTGTTGTCATATTGTCCTGACTGTACTTGACTGTAATTTTTTGATTTCTTCTATTCATTTCTTTCTTATTTAAGAGATGAAAAATTTCTATCAAAATTACAAAAATATTAATATTTCTCTGATCATATGAATAATTGTTAATGTTTATACATATGAATAAATGCGAAAGTTTTTGTACTGTGGTTACAAAAACCTTGTGAAAGAAATGTTTATTATTTAAAATGTTGGTTTAAAGAAACGAACCTTGCAAAGTGATAGCGAGCTGGCAAACCCAGCTATATATATATATATATATATATATATATATATATATATATATATATTAGAACAATCCTAGTACGGGTAAAATTAATTCCCCGAGCAGAATAGTTTTGCACCACTTTTATGCCCCCTTTGCGGAAATTAAAATCAAGATATAGTGATACTACACCTTATGTCTAGAATGGTTTTCATTCTAGTAAAATGTGTAAAATTTTAGGCTTAAGCTGAAGGAGTCTTAAGAAGAAATTGAAATTCAATGAAATTTGCTTAATTGATGTCTTATGACTATGGATCAAATTCAATGTAAATCTGATATATTTAAATTTTCAAATAAAAGGTTGTTACCATATTATGTCGATTAAAAATACTTTAAAATAATCAAAATAAACTGAAATTTGGGAAATATTTATAATTCATGTCTAACAAATATTGTTTAAATTTTTTTTAATCAGAGGTATCTGAATTTTCACAAAAAGATTCACCTCTCCTTTTTATCCCCTTTGAATAAAACTAAATTAAACTAAATATAGGCCACATTTGTACCCCTTACGCCTAACAGCTGTGTTCTACAATTGATAATGATCCGTTAATTAGTTTAGGAATTATTCTTGTGCATACAAATATATAAACATACTTAACTTATATATATATATATATATATATATATATATATATATATATATATATATATATATTCATATTTTTTTAGTAAATATTAATTATTATTACCTACAGACATCGATGTCTCATGCTTACACAATCTTCAGTGTAAATATGTTAATTCACACAGTCGGCGGCTCGAACCCGGTTTCCAATACGCCACTGATTCGTAGTCGGGTATATATATATATATATATATATATATATATATATATATATATATATATATATATATATATATATATATATATATATATATGAGAAAGGAAGGATGAGAGTAATCCGACGTAATGGGAAATTAAAAATGTCATGCAAGTACATCGAAATATTGGGTTGACATGATGGGTTTGATAAGGAAAAGTAGTAGCCGTGGCTACTAAGAGTGCTGGACGAGGGTCCAGGCTGCGAGAAGTCAGTCAGTAGCAAACAGTGAAATGAATGTGGAAAGCTTTGAGTGTGTACATTAAGGCAGCAGTGAAAAGGGGGAGGGGTGAGAGTGTTAGTGAATTTGCCTTAGAGTGGGAGAGAGGAGAGGGGGCTGAGGTTTTTGTCGTGGTGAGGTGTGACATGGATTTTGAGGGTTTGTTTAGTATGTAGGTGGTATCATAGTTTTAAAAAAAGATTTGAAGAAATGAAGATAACTTGAAAATAGGCGGGGCTGGGTAAGAGTATGAAAGAAGTAGTCGAAAGGGTGAGATAGGTAGGGGGAGAGGGAAGATTTTGTTGTGGTTAGGTGTGAATATATATATATATATATATATATATATATATATATATATATATATATATATATATATATATATATATATATATATGAAGAAGAATGGAAAGGAATTAGAGAAGCAAAAGCCAAATCATAATTCAATTCAATTGCTCAGAGCAAGGTATATTCCGCAAAAAAGGCAATTTATTCAAGTTAAATTTTCCTTAAGCCAGGCTTTTCAAAGATCAAAATCTTATCATCAGAGGAAGTCGCTGGGATAGATAAGTTGGCAAAGACCAAGATTTAAAATTTTGCTTCTCTAATTCCTTTCCATTCTTCTTCATATCTACCTGCTCTATACTGGATATTGAGCTGTATACTCTTCACAATAGGTTTTACTTTTCCTAAAAGTTCGCTTTTAGTACACCACTTTATATATATATATATATATATATATATATATATATATATATATATATATATATATATATATATATATGAGTAATATAAAGATAATTAGTTCATATTAGATCGAATTGTGGTAAGGAAATGCTCAATATCGGGGATAGAGGATTATTATAGGAAATATTGAAATGATGAAGTTTGCTACCATGTCAGTCGAAAGAAAAATAAATCTGATTCGTTGCTTCTTACATCTGTGAACTGCAAACCAACATTTACCGACTCATATTGCCACTAGGTCTCATTTTGTCCCAAACAAAGAAAAATAAATCTGATTCGTTGCTTCTTACATCTGTGAACTGCAAACCAACATTTACCGACTCATATTGCCACTAGGTCTCATTTTGTCCCAAACAAAGAAAAATAAATCTGATCAAATGTTTCGTTCATCGTGCCTTAATGATTGGCTCTGAATCCCTGCTTGATTTGGAGATTACATTTATCAAATAAGTTCTCATCGATAAGGGTTGCTCTCTCGATATTGTGAATTAAAATATCAAATATACCTATTTTAATAAGCCTAAACTTTTTAGCCGTCCAAAATGTCTGACGTACCCCAGATGCCCTTGATTAGGTAATGCTCGCATCAAATTTGTTAACCAAATTTCCGCAGCTGTACGTTAAATCTGTATTTATCCGGCCATATAAATAATACAATCGGTTAACATTTCAATGCAACAAGTATATAATTATGGCCTCATTATCATATTGTGTCCACTACAGACAGATAAACAAAGTTGTCATGTTCGAACTGATTATATATCTAGATAAGACAGTTCTTATCTTAAAATGTTCTGTTCTCTCTCTCTCTCTCTTTCTCTCTCTCTCTCTCTCTCTCTCTCTCTATCTATCTATATATATATATATATATATATATATATATATATATATATATATATATATATATATATACGAGGCCTGTTTAAAAAGTATCCGACCTTAGGCCAGAAAAAATATTTCAAATACCTGACGGAGTTGGGACCCTAATCCCCTTCAAAGTAGGCCCCTTGTGCTTGCACACACACTTAGACCACCGATCCATCCATTGCCGGAAACACCTATGTAAGTCTACTTTCGGAATGGTGTTCATCTTCGCCGTCGTGTTCCGCATTATCTCTTCTTTAGTCTAAAAAAAACGGGAACCTTTCAGTTGCGTCTTCAATTTTCGAAACAACCAGAAGTTGCAAGAAGCCGTGTCTGGAGAGTAAGGAGGTTGGCGAACGACTGGAATTCATTGTTTGGTCAGGAAATGTTGGCTCAATTGGGATTAATGTAGGGGGGGTGTTGTCGTGATGCAGTTGCCAGTTTTTCGCCGTCCACATGTCTGGTCTTTTGCGCCGAACTGCGTGACGGAGACGCCAGAGAATATCTTGATAGTACTCTTTTGTCACTGTTTGTCCTTCCGGTGCGTATTCGTGATGCACAATTCCACAGATATCAAAGAAGACAGTCAACATCACCTTGATTTTGCTTCGCACTTGTCGCGCTTTTTTGGTCTTGGAGATTTGGGATGCTTCCATTGCGACGACTGTTTATGTTTATGAGTCGTACCCATACACCCATAGCTCATCTCCAGTTATCACGGTGTTCAAAAACCCAGGATCAGTGTTGGCGCCTGCCAGAACGCTGGTCACTCTCTGCTGATGTGCGGTCATTTTTGAATCGGTTGAACCACTCCTTAATTTGTGTTACACCCATTGCATCTTCTCCAAACACCTGCTGAATCTTACGAATTGTTTTGGTTTGAGAATCCCCAAGCTTTTGACAAAATTTGATGCAGTACCTTTGCACAACACGTTCAGTCATCTTGAGAGAATCGGCAATCCGACGAACACGTTGTGCAGCAGATCACTCAGTGACTGACACGCAGCGACTAACGCGCAGGAAGGCGGTGATAAAATTCACACATGCGCATGAAGGTGTTTTCCTTCACTGTGTAAAGTGGCGCCGCCCTATTGTCTCTATTTCCCACGGAAACAAATAACGGTCAGATACTTTTTAGACAGGCCTCGTGTATATATATATATATATATATATATATATATATATATATATATATATATATATATATATATAAGGATACAATACACGATATATCATAAAACGATATGACGTGGAAACAAAATGTATGAAAAAGACAGAAAGAAAAAACAAATACACACAGGAAGAAAAATCAAACTAGAGATTTGACCGGCTTCGTTACGGTCAACGAAAGTCTTCGGAAAAGGTGAAGATTTTGGTTTTTGGCGCAAGATCTGCTTTTTGTTTTTTCTTATATTAAAAACAGTAATATTGTATGTGAATTTAAATGCCATGTCGAACGCTGGTTATATTGAGCGGACCAAAATTTCATTTGGAGACCTGAATCAACCAGTATATCCAATCTATAATTAGACAGGGTAGACCTGGTTTCTTGTGCCATACCTTTTTTCAACTTTGGAATCTTCTATTGGCTTGCATTTAGCTGAAAATGCATGCCGTGCCAATAAGTATAAAACAATGACTTAAATCTTCGAATTGGTCGGTATCGCTCTGCGAAAGTTTTCTATTTGTAAGAGAGAAGGATTTCATAAGATTATTGATTCTCTATGAGGAAAGTTAGTTGGACACTTTTTTTAGCCTGTGAAACTAACTTGCTTTTTAAACCTTTTTACACGATTTATAAAATTATTTTATTTGTTTATTTCACAACGCTTTCTCACCTCTCTCATCGTTATTTAAGTTTCCCATTCTTGCTCTTTCTAGTTAATTATATATTTTGTATACCAACGATTTCTTCTGGCGAGATGTTGGTCGAAGGAGCTCTGGAGAGTAAATTTTCCCTATTTACTTAAAAACCGTAACTATATATATATATATATATATATATATATATATATATATATATATATACATATATATATATACATATATATATATACATATATATATATATATATACATATATATATATATACATACATATATATATACATACATATATATATATATATACATACATATATATACATATATATATATATATATATATATATATATATAACTTCTTTTCTTAGATGGTGGGAAAAATCTCAGAAGAATGTTCAATTAATTGAGAATCAAAATTAAGAGCGTAATATTTTTGGGGGGGGTACAGAAAGTTAGTACATGAAAGATTAATAGTCAGAATACTGATGTTGTACTAATTTTATGTACCAATATATATATATATATATATATATATATATATAATACGTGAAATCACCCTTTGCTACTGACTGACTTCTCGTCCAGTGCTCTTAGTAGCCACGGCTACTACTTTTCCTTATCAACCCATCATGTCAACCCAATATTTCGATGTACTTGCATGACATTTTTCTTAAAATTATCATCTTGAGGAAGTCTTACACTAAAGACGAAACGTTGATGAATATATAAAGATATCTCTTAATGTTTCCTTTTTCATTTCCCAAATATATATATATATATATATATATATATATATATATATATATATATATATATATATATATATAAATTTGTAAACAACAAAGGTTCACGTTATAAATAAATATGCAATTCTAGAACTATTTATTAATTTAAACAATATTATAATGAAGCACTTAAAAGTATATAAGGGATGATACGATACACCAAAGTTAGCATAAATGTAGTAGAAATAAAAAAAATAATGTTATATGATATAATATGGCACTTAGAAAAATGGTAAAATGGTAAAAATAGGAACCAAAGATTTACTGATTGTAATGATGCTACTAGATGTAATATAATAAATAATAACATGAATGATAAAGAAACTGTGGATACTAAAACTAAAAAGTGTAAAGGAGTAAAAAGTTAACCTAATGATACTAACACAAATGATAACCATGAGGATATTAATAATAGAGATGATGATAATAGAAAAAGAAACAGAAGGTGGAAAACCACTTGGTTTAAACCCCCATATAGTATACACGTAAAAACGGAAATACGAAAGGAATTGTATATGATAATCAATAATAAGTCATCAAACTTTAGACAAATCGTAAAATAAAAATACAATAAATATAAAAAATAACATAATTACAGTCAATAAATTAAAACTTAATAAATCAAATGAAAGTATAGATGACCCTCAAAATCATAGAAGAAATTAAAAAAAGGTTATTGTAGAGGAAATGTAAAATGCTCATTAAATGGTGAATTTTTGGTAGAAGGTATAGAAGCATGTAAATGTAATGTTATTGAAAGATATAAGACATCTGCACTATTATCTGGTTTACAGATATAGATCTCCTCATTGGATTCCAAGGATTTCTTCAGTCTTGAAATGGGTCTGTCTTCAAACAAAATCATTGCAGTCAATCGAAGAGTTATTATATCCAAGTTCCAAATCAGTCAAACGCGATTTCATGGATGAAAATTGATCGGGGGAAACAGGCTCATTGTGGCTCAGTTGATAGGCAAGGACTTCAAAGGAAGCAAAAGTCTTCCATTTGTCAATATTAATCGAGGAATACTAAATTCAAAACAATTGGGCAAGACTAAAGTCTCAACACCTGAAAGATTAGTATTAGAAAGGTTATATATATATATATATATATATATATATATATATATATATATATATATATATATATATATATATCTATATATATATATATATATCTATATATATATATATCTATATATCTATATATCTATATATATCTATATATCTATATATATATATATCTATATATATATATATCTATATATCTATATATCTATATATATAGGGTGAGCCAAAAGTAGGTGGACAGCATTTGGAATAGGTTAATGTATCAGTTATATTAATGCAATTATTTATTAGAACTTTGTTGTAACTATGTTATGTGTGTTATTAATGTGTTGTATAATTAAAATTGTATAAGTGTGGTGTAATTTTAATTTGATCTGTTTTCTTTTTTTCAGATTGTTAAGAGAACCCATATATATATATATATATATATATATATATATATATATATATATATATATACAGGGTGTCTCAAATAAATGTACTCACTCGTAGAATGACGAGAAAACTTTTATTTATGAACATAGAGTGAAATGAAATAGCATCGAATACATGAGACAGATGTATTTGAAGCTATTTCATTTCTCTCTATGTTCATAAATAAAGGTTTTCTCGTCATTCTAAGAGTGAGTACATTTTTTGAGACACCCTGTATATGTATATATATATATATATATATATATATATATATATATATATATATATATATATGATAATAGAATTAAAGGTAAGTGAAGTATCGTAAAGTGATCTATTGCGATAAAGTAAAGCTCAATACGTTGAGTAGAGCAATCAATTTTAAAGAAGTAAAGATGAAGATAAAAAATTGCATAAAATTACAAATAATTGATACAAATTTTATTACATCGAAAGTTAAGATGCAAGGAGTTACATTAATCCTTAAACCATGGTTTTTCAAGGATAAAACTCTTCTCGTCAGAGGTTAAAATTTGATAATGTGCTATTTATAATGAATAAATCTTACCTAGTTCCATTTCACTTTGAAAAATTGAAGAATAAAAATAAAAAATAAAAATAGAAAGGTTGGGGATAAAGAAATAAATGGCCGGGAGGGGAAAAAGTTAGCAGTATTGAGTAGCCATTTTCGAAGACGAAGGGGGGCGCTATGGTGCAGATAGCAAATGTTTGTAGAATTGGAGAAAGTTTTTTAACAATTTTTACAGGGTTTCAAGTAAACGGTAGAGGGTTCAAAAATCTATATATATATATATATATATATATATATATATATATATATATATATATATATATATATATATATATATATATATATTACTTGTATCCACCCCAAACAAGGGCAATTGCCACTGAGACGTAAGTAAGGGGCTACTGTGAATTAGAGCTAGGTTTATATGAGGATGCTGAGCAGGGAGTTGTGCAGCCGGATGTCTGTTAACATTATATTAAATTTCTGTATGTTGCTGTAGTCGGTTAAACGGGGAGCAGGGAGGGGATTCCAAAGGAAGGCAGTTCGAGGAAAGAAGCTATAAGAGTAGAAAACCTTCCGGCATCTGGGGGCCTCCACAGTGAAGGGTGGGATTTTGCCGTTCATCGGGTGTATTTACGTTGAGGGCGCAAGTTCGTCAGAGCACATTCCATTGAAGTACTTGTAAAACATGCACAGGGATTCGACTTTGTGACGACCTATTAGATTAGTGGCCATAGCAATAAACCGAAATTCATTCTGATTAAGTTAACGTCTCAATTAAATTATTTTAATGTTTCCTTGTATTTTACGATATTTCAATTTTCTAGTTTATCAAGAAATAGATTAATAGATTTAAAACACAATCTTATGGGTACGTCACGTAGTTACGAATAAAAAACACTCAGACACGTCAAGTCGTCTTCTAATTGCTTCAATATAAAAAGTGTAAGACTGCTCTGGAGTGGCAGTGTTGTTGTATTACATATCAGAAAATCGATATTAAATAAAATTCTAAATATTCGTAATGCCACAAAAATAAGTATAAGTGTCTGCAAACATTAAATAATAAAAGTTTATTTATGTAAATGTTGAAAGTCAAACCTCACCACTTGTGCCGTCTGTGTCTACATTGCCGAGTGCCTGTCAACATAACACTTTACTCCCAGCAAGATGGCAAATCGAATGTGCACACCTGCAAAGAAATGGTATATCCTTGGAAAATGACCTCCTTGTAGTAGAATGGGTCCAAAAATGCTTCTCGTAAAGTCGGTTCTCTCTATCGTTCTAAACACCTTCTCACACATGAGGCTGCTATTCTCTATCTCTACAAAGCAGACCTCGTATGAAGTTCTGTTGCCATATTTGGGCTGGTGAATCTCTGTCCCATTTGAGGGTTCTTGATAAGGTTCATAAGCATATCTGTAATTTGATTGGACCTACCCTTTCTTCTTCTCTACACACTCTCTCTCTCTCTCTCACAGACGTGATGTTGCTAGTCTCAGTCTTTTCCATAAATACTATTATGGCATGTGTTCTTCAGAATTATTTTATCTATTCCCCGCTTCTTTTGTTCCAGCTCGTTTGACTCGCTGGTCTAGTGGTCTCCATCAATTCACTGTTTTGATACCTCGTTGTACTACAGCTTTCTATCCCAGTAGCTTTTTTTCAAGAACCGCAGGCTTGTGGAACTCTCTTCCTGCTGACTGTTTTCTTCCTACCAATAACCGTTGACTAAGGCCAATAGGCATCTTCTGTCTTTGCGATAATCATATTTGTTCTTGTTAGCTTTTTACATCACGTGACTGCATGCCTTGTCTAGAGCGGTTTCCATAAAAAAGAGTTTTAAATTACCTCCCTTTAGTAGAATGGGGTCAAAAATGTATGGTCACATTTTATGCTACCAAGACAAAACTGTTTCTTTTTACAACGATAAGGGACATTTTAACCACCGATTGTCATGGCCGATTGCAGCCCTGCCGAGAGTCAAACGTTTAAACAGCTCGACCTGACATTCTCAGACAACATGAAATGGAATAAGAACATAGAAAATGTAGTTAACTCTGCTTCAAAGAATGTAGGCTCCCTTTATAAGGCTAGAAAACTTCTCACGCCTGCTAGTATAAAACCACCATTTGCCCGTGCATGGAGTTTTGTTGCCACAATCGGCTGGTGCACCAATCACCAGCCTTTCCGTCTCGGACAGAATGCAAAAAAAGAATGTCTAACCTAATAGGTTCTGAACTGTCTGCCAAGCTTCAGCCCCTGTCGTATCGCCGCAGTGTTGCATCAATATGCTTGTTTTACGAGATCTTCCGCCGGATATGGTCCGATGAATTTACTGCATTTGTACCAGCTTAATGTAAATACCCCCTACCCACCCAACTAGCAACAAAATCGAACCCCTTCACTGCAGAGGTCCCATTGATGCCGAAAGATTTCCTACTCTAATGGCTTCTTTCCTCGGACCGCTTCACTTTGTAATTCGCCCCTGCTCTCTGTTTTCTCCTACCGTAGCAAAATGCAGAAATTTAAATATAACGTGAACAAACAATTTTATGGAAATCGCTCCAGACAAGGCATAAAGCCACTTAATGTAAGGAACAACAAAAAATAGTACTTCAAGGTCAAAAATTAGCCAAAGATAAGTGGATAGATTCCGATCCAGAAAACAGCAATTCTCTCCCCTTTGTCAGAAACATCGCTCATGGAATGTAGGGATTAAGGACAAAATAAGGGAAGAAAGAATTACGAAGCTGCCGAAAGTGAAGTACCACATTCTACTCTCTTGACCAACTCCCCACACGTCCTCCTATAAAGTGTGCCACTATCACAGTAACTCCTTAAGCTCTAGGGGCAACATATACCTTATTAGGGGCGAAAAAAAGAAATAGAAAATTGAAAATGCGCATAAAGTGATTTATTATAAGTAATCCTTAGTTTCGTAATGACATTTCGAATAAATTTCAAACATTCAAGAAATACAGAAAATGCCAGGCAATAATAAGTCACAGTTAATAGTTTAGATTTATTTGTTTTTATTGAGATTTAAGCAGATAAATCTCAACTAAAAAGCCTTCGATCTCGTACCGTTCGATATTTTTATGTCTGAGAATTGTGTTTGCGAGCAGAGACCACGTGGATAACAGTTCGGCACATCATAAGACATTTAACTTACATAAACTTTCTGATGTTTATTTTTATGTTCAAATATTTACTGTGAACTTGTTGTGCATTAGATCAGCGACCATGTGGTTTTAGGATAACAGTTCGTCACGGATAAATTACCTGGAACAATTTGTCTTTTAAATATCATAAAACAAGTGACGCATGGCAAAGAGAGATAATGGATATCTCCTATTATAATGGCAACTACTTGCTTACTTTCATCGACTGTGGACCCACCCGTTTTGCGGTTTGGCGACTAATTGCACGACAAGACTCCGCCAGCATTATTCGACAACTATTGTCCGTCTTTTTCGAACGGGGATCGCCGCATGAAATTTGGGCCGAAATAGCTTTTTTTTCGTATCTGACAATGCCCCTCTCTCTCTCTCTCTCTCTCTCTCTCTCTCTCTCTCTCTCTCTCTCTCTCTCTCTCTCTCACTCTTTCATTCTCTGAACACTCGACGTTATTCAAACTCGTCACGTACACTTTTCTTTCTCACCGGGAGGCAAGTTTCTACTCTTTTTATAGTAACGAGAATTTGACAATGCAAAACAATATTCAAAAACAATGCAAAACAATATTCATTTCCATAAGTCAACTCTCGTGATCGTACAAAAAAAATGATATCTTGTAAGTGGAATGCTCTGAGTTCAATCACCGATGAATGACACATAACGCGACCCTCACTCTTTTTCCTTGTGGATCCGCATGATGGCTGCTATATTTTTTTATAAACGTACATTTTTTATTCGAAAATCAGAACTGTTTTTTTTTACATTTTTGTAAATACATATATATGAAATGAGATCATTTAGAGACAGAGATGAATAACCTTTTTCCTATAGACAGTAATTCTTACTACGAACTAGTTTCTAAATGAAAAGTTAATGTACAGAGGACGACTGGTTTTTGAAGGAAAAAATTGTACAGAGGACGACTGGTTTTTGAAGGAAAAAATTGTACAGAGGACGACTGGTTTTTGAAGGAAAAAATTGTACAGAGGACGACTGGTTTTTGAAGGAAAAAATTGTACAGAGGACGACTGGTTTTTGAAGGAAAAAAATTGTACAGAGGACGACTGGTTTTTGAAGGAAAAAATTGTACAGAGGACGACTGGTTTTTGAAGGAAAAAATTGTACAGAGGACGACTGGTTTTTGAAGGAAAAAATTGTACAGAGGACGACTGGTTTTTGAAGGAAAAAATTGTACAGAGGACGACTGGTTTTTGAAGGAAAAAATTGTACAGAGGACGACTGGTTTTTGAAGGAAAAAATTGTACAGAGGACGACTGGTTTTTTAAGGAAAAAATTGTACAGAGGACGACTGGTTTTTGAAGGAAAAAATTGTACAGAGGACGACTGGTTTTTGAAGGAAAAAATTGTACAGAGGACGACTGGTTTTTGAAGGAAAAAATGTAAAGCGGATGACTGGTTTTTGAAAGAAAAAATTGTACAGAGGACGACTGGTTTTTGAAGGAAAAAATGTAAAGCGGATGACTGGTTTTTGAGGGAAAAAATTGTACAGAGGACGACTGGTTTTTGAAGGAATAAATGTAAAGCGGATGACTGGTTTTTGAAGGAAAAAATTGTACAGAGGACGACTGGTTTTTGAAGGAATAAATATAAAGCGGATGACTGGTTTTTGAAAGAAAAAATTGTACAGAGGACGACTGTTTTTTAAACCCTAACTCTAAACTAAATCTAAACAAACCATCATCTAACCCCAAAATAACCCTTAACTATGTACTAACCGACTATTTGCTGACGATCGAGACCATTTTTAAAACACCCCACCCAAAAAAAGAGGAGTGTTTTTTAATGACTAAATATTATCGGAAAACAAATTTAAATCCTTCTTCATAAAGAAAAATTACTTCAGATGAGTTCTTTTTTATTTTGACTGTTTGGCCTGGTTAGACTCGGCTTTTTCTGGCCTTTTCTGGCTGTTTACGTACATTTCATTCGGCAAAAGTTAGTTCAGGTCCTATTCTGTAGAAGCACAAATTTCGAAGACTGTAAACGGGCAATCAATGAAGTATTGGACTTGCAGACGTTTCAAAAATATGTTGTGTGACTGCCAATAAAGCTCTCAATATCAGCAGTAGAACCATTCATTTTGTTAAATAGGCGGGTCAATATACTGATTGCCCCCAAAAATCGCAACATTTTGTTTTTGGTGATTTTGTGCTAGGTTGGGTCTAGTCTACAACATACTAAAAGTTAGACGAGATCTGAGTATGGGAAAGTGTCAAATTTCGAATATGACTTTTTTTGGTTTACAAGTCATTTTCCATTTACATGTGAAGCACTTACTCGGTCAGTTTTCATGATAAATCAATACATCTTGGATTTTTACCCAAGTTTTCAGGGTCAATCTTTCACATGAAAGGGTTACCAGTGATGCCAAATAAACCCTTATACATCCATTACCCTTGTTGTATCCACCTCGATTCACTTACGTCACAGTGCTTTTTCAAAACTTTTAACTCCTCCTCATCATCTTCCACTGGATCAGTTTTCATATTGTCACAATTTCCATCTTGCCAATGTCCACATGAACTTGTACATTCTAGTCCATGCCTCCTGCAGGTACACCTTAAGTTATTGCATCCTTCTTAACAGTTGCAATGAATTATCTGAATCAGTGCATCTGGAGCAGGGCTTTTGTCCGCCATCACTGGAACAAGTTTGCTCCTTTCCACCTTCCACCCCCACTCAGATGGCACCATTTCATCACTACATCCCATCAACTTCATAATCTGGTAGTAAGTCCGCAAAAAATTAAATTTACAGGCAGAGGGCGTTCGTGGGAGTCGATCTGACGTGACGAACGTCTTAACTCTCACAACTTTCTTGCAGAGCATGTTGTATTTAATAAATGCCAGAGAGTTTTTCTCTATTCGCATTGAACAAAGCTACCATTGCCTTACAGCCATTGGTTTCTACAAAATCTTGGCTTTACTTTGGTAGAGAAAATACTTTTGAATAATCTGTCATTGTCTTTTCTCTCTTGACGATTCGTTGGTACCCCATCTTTCCTATTCCGAATACCCTGGACATCGAATCGCATCCCGTAAAGGCACGCAGAAACAACAAATAATTGCAAACTGCTTCGCCAAGCACCTGCTTGAGAACCTGGATATTGTAAATGTAGGATTTATCAGAGCAAAAATAAAATGCAGTACATTTAGAACCTTTTGCACGGAACAGCAAGAGAAGGTTCGTGTCTTCTCCAATGATGGTGGTTGATCTGAAAGCAGACATACTGATGGCTGCCTTTGCAATCTCAACATCGGCATCTCCTTCCGCTTGAATAACGTCACAGCCTTTCTGCCGCATTTGTTTTGTTTTTTTAACATATTTCACCCCAAATAAGGCAGGCCGCCACTGTAGACGTAAAGGGTTACTGAGAATTTGGGTGTGGGTTTTGGGTGTCACCCCAAATTGGGAACAGTGTAGCGAGATGTCTGTTTACATTAGTTTTAAACCTCTGCATGTCAGTACTGTCGGGGAAACACGGAGCAGGGATGGAGTTCCAGAGGCCAGCAGCACGAGGAAATAAGCTACTGAGGACCTCCACAGTGAATGGATAGGATTTAGCGGATTATCTAGTTGGTCTAATGAATTTACGTCGAGGGGGAACCAGAGTAGCCAGTTCATTCTAATGAAATGTTAAGCACAAATTAATAAATATTTCCCAAATTTCAGTTTCTTTTGAGTCCTTTGAGCATTTAGAGGTTATAATATTGTCACAACTTCACATTTCATCCATAGTTATTAGTTATTAAACAAGATTCCAAGAATTTCTTGTAAGTTTGTTACTATATTTTATCTATAAATAAATACATACGTCTCTAAATGAAGCGACGTAATGCAAGTAACGGAGTTAATTCTCCCCCCCCCCTCTCTCTCTCTCTCTCTCTCTCAATCACTTAAGAAGTTAATCACAATTAGATAGCTTTCATAAGCTGTCATTATCGCCAAAAAACAATATATATATATATATATATATATATATATATATATATATATATATAGGACCGGCGGGACAGTTATAAGAGTGGGGGGCTCTCCTAAAAAGTGTGGGGGGCGGTTAAACACATGCATATATAACTTCATTATTGCTGACCGTAAAGTGGGGGGACCAAGTCAAAAAGTGTGTGTGTGGGGGGGGGGGGTTGAGCCCCTGCCCCCCCCCCGGTGCCGCCGTCCATGATATATATATATATATATATATATATATATATATATATATATATATATATATATATATTATATCCAACGGTATATCGTTCAATATAATATGTTGCCCTGTCGGCGGGGCCGCGAATTCGACGACTGCACCCCCATGCAGAGGAGTAAACCCCCCTCCCCCGAAAACGGGGCCACCTGTTTGCTGTGGGTGGCGACCCGTGATGTCTTAGGACGGGATCCTGATGGCTGAGCGGTCCGTGGCCTGGTTGCCTAAATGGTCACATGACTTGCAACACTCTACTTCGGCCCTTACTTCGGCTAGACAGGAGGTCGGAGAGGCCCGATCCAATCAATC
Source organism: Sepiola atlantica (assembly GCA_963556195.1). Lineage (NCBI taxonomy): Eukaryota > Metazoa > Mollusca > Cephalopoda > Sepiida > Sepiolidae > Sepiola > Sepiola atlantica. The sequence goes on from CAUVYP010000258.1 coordinate 850,703, forward strand.
AGCTAGTTACGTCTTGCCCTAGCACTTATTTTTTTCCCAACTTCCCCGATCGTTTCTAATAATAAAATTTATCAACTACATAAAGTTATGAATACTCATTCCAGTTTATAAGTGCTAGAAGGCGGTGGCAAGGGTCAATCAACTTGTGAGAGACATGACCGCAACATGGCTGTGTGCCCCAGACGTTTCGCTGTTAGTGGGTAGAGAAATCGATGGAACACGGGTGCTTGTGATCACGATCGGGTTGAGTATACCATTCCTGTAGCCCTGTCTTGTCAAGGCGATTGGGTTTTCCCCTTGGCAATTCGCATAGTGGACTTCGTGGTCGGTGGGGAGCAGGAATGGTGAATAAAAATCAAACAACTTATGGCTCCTAACAGAACCACGAAACGAGTCCATAGAGACTTTAGTTCAGAACGAGAAGAGGAAAAAAGTGACCAGAATAAATTCCCGAGATTTATTGTCCTGGAAACTTTGGAGGAATCAAAACTCTCAACATTGTCTCCCTTTGTAATTGAAAAGATAATTTCAGCTCATATGAGGCCAAAAAACGTTAAAAAAAACTGGCCAACGGAAACATCCTGGTCGAAGTAGAAAAGAAAAGATATGCTGATTTTCTGCTGGGCATGAACATTTTCCATAACAAAAAAATAAAATCCTATCCACACCAGTACCTAAATGTCTCGAAAGGAGTGATAAGGAGCCAATAACTCTCCCTATGCACTTTAGATGAAATTAAAGAGGAGCTGAAGTCCCAGGGAGTAACGGAAGTTAAAATAATCTCTATAAAAAGAGATAATAAAATCATACAGACAAACACATATACTAACAATCCCTCAAAAAATAAAGATAGGGTATACTATCGAAAAAGTCGAGCAGTACATCCCTAATCCTCTTCGGTGTTACAGGTGCCAGAAGTATAGACACCATGAAACAAAATGCAACGGTAGACAAACATGTGGGAAATGTTGAGAAAGAGACGCTGACCACTCTATGGATGAGTGTAAAGGGAAACACACATGTGCAAACTGTGATGGTGACCACCCAGTTTATGCGGAAAATCTGCGAGAAATGGAAAAAAGAAAAAGAACTATTGGCTGTCAAATATACCAGAGGCATTTCCTTTCAGGAAGCAAGGAAGGTGGTGGACATCACTAGAGGAAAGACATATTCTCAGGCTGTGTCTCCAGCAGTAAATAAAGAAGAGAACAAATGCAAAAAACTAATAGAACGGTTACTTCAGCTTGGACCGGGAGACTGGCCAGCTTTCCAAAATGCGACCAGGAAAGAGTATTAGGAACCAAAAGTCAGAGCTCAAAAACAACAAGTGGAACCCAGACCTCCTACTCAACCGGTTGCCGTTCAAAAACAACAGGCGGAACCAAGTGAAGAAAACATTTCGAATGTACCCTCTACTAAACCGGTATCCATTCAAAAGCAACAGGTGGAATCGAGTGAAGAAAGCATCTGGAGTTTACCTTCTCAACTGGGTACCCCCATTCAAGTTACACCACCACATACCAAAACAAATGAGACACCTAGTGTGAAAGAGAAAGGGATCCGAAAAGATCCCCAAAAAAGTCTCCATGTAAAAATCCTGAATCGGAAAAAAAGACAAATCACCTCGGAAGTCAAAGCCAAAAATCCGAGTCAACTTGACTCAAAACCGATTTGAGGCTCTGGACATAATGGAAACAGAGGATGAAAATACGGAAAAAAGAAACAAATTAAACAAAAAGCCCCCCCAATAAAAATCTAAACCGTGGGAGAAAAGATAATTCAATGAAACATAAGAGGCGTTAAAGTTAATTATGAAGAGCTGGTTCTTCTTATGAGAATGTGCCCAGCAGTTGTTTGCCTACAGGAAGCATTCCTTAGGCAAGATAGTGAATTTAAAATAAAAAATTACAATATGTACAATCATATAAAAGAAGAAACCGATAGAGCCTCTGGCGGGGCAACTATAGTTGTTAAAAATACAGTTCCGCAGAGTCAGGTACTGCTTGACACAAACATGCAGGCGGTTGCTGTATCAGTAACATTACATAAGACGATCACAATTTGCTCCATTTATCTGCCACCAGGTGAGAACATAGTCGAATCCAGGCTGAATGATTTAATAAACCAACTACCCAAACGAATGATACTGTTGGGTGATTTTAATAGTCACAATGAAATGTGGGGCAGTAAAATCGCCGATAAAAAAGGCCGAATTGTTGGGAAAATTCTAGATCAGAATGGCCTTTGCCTCTACAATAATAAAACCAGCACGTATCTACACCTAGCAACGGGAACATATTCAGCACTGGATTTGACTATATGTAATCCAACAATTTTCATGGACTATACATGGAAAGTGCATGAAGAGACATGTAGTAGCGACCACTTTCCAATTATTCTGGAAAGTACAGGTCCTCAACTGGAAGATAGACTACCAAGATGGAATCTGCAGAAAGCAGATTGGAAGAGATTCCAAGAAAAATGCCAAGAAAAATTAACAGCTGATATCAATATCAATGAAACGGATAGCGCCATCTACTTTACAGAGACACTGGTAGAAATAGCCGAGGACTGTGTATCAAAGACATCTGCAAATCACAGTAAACAAAAACCTTGGTTTTACAAAGAATGCCAAAAGGCTGTCCAGGCACGCCGTTCTGTACTGAGAAGGTTCAAGTCTAATCCTAATCGGGAGAATTTAGACTTGTTTAAAATCAAAAGAGCCAAAGCTCGGTGGACGATTAAAGAGTCCAAGAGAAATTCGTGGTGACAGTATATATCAAAAATAAATTCAAACACCAACTCTAAAACAATATGGACCATGATGAGAAAAATAGCTGGGAAAAATAGCAGTCTGCCAATTAAACATCTGATATCAGGTGGTGTAAAGATCACAGACAAGAAAGAAATTTCTAACGCCTTGGCAAACAACTTTGCAGAAATTTCTGGCTCCAAGGGTCAGACGGAAAAATTCAAAAGAATTAAGAAAGCCTAAGAAAAGAAAATTCTCAATTTCAGTTTCAAAAATACTGAAAATTATAATCGACCCTTCACGGCATCGGAGCTCAGTGAGTCACTCACTAAAACCCACAATACAGCGGTCGGTCCAGACGATATATGCTACGAATTTCTCAAAAACTTACCACAGGTCTCCACCAGATACCTTCTAGACATCTATAATGAGGTGTGGATAAGCGGGAAAATCCCAGATCTCTGGAGACAAGCTACAGTGATTCCCATACCCAAGACTGGAAGAAATTCTGATAGGCCTTCAGGCCATCGATCAATTGCCTTAACCAGTTGTCTCTGTAAGGTAATGGAGAGAATGATAAACGACAGATTGACATGGTACCTTGAATCAAACAATTTGATATCAGATCTACAATCCGGTTTCAGGAAGAAAAGAAGTACCACTGACCATTTGATCAGATTGGAAACTTTTATTAAAGAAGCTTTCATCAAAAAAGAACACCTGATTGCCATCTTCTCTGATATAGAGAAGGCGTACGATACCACCTAGAAGTACGGTATATTAAAAGACTTTCGTGATCTTGGATTAAGAGGCAGAATGGCTCTCTTTATACAAAATTTCTTGACAAACCAAAATTTCCGAGTGAGAGTCGGAACTACACTCTCCGACGTAAAAGAGCAGGAGAATGGGGTACCGCAAGGAAGTATCCTATCAGTGACACTCTTTAATGTCAAGATAAATAATATCGTGAAAGACCTTGACACTGCAGTTAAAGGCTCACTGTACGTTGACGATTTTTTATTTGCTGCCGGGCAAAACATATGCATCTGGTAGAACGTAAGTTGCAACTCACATTAAATAAAATCAACAAATGGACTGAAGAGAATTGTTTCAGATTCTCTGAATCAAAGAGGAGGTGTGTCCATTTTTGCAACTTACACAAAATGCATAACGATCCATGCCTTAAACTGGCTGGCAAAGAGATACAAATGGCAGATGAGTATAAGTTCCTTGGAGTTATTTTTGACAAAAAGCTGTCGTTTATTACTCACATAAAGTATCTCCGGCAAAAATGCAACAAGGCAATTGACCTATTGAGAGTGATAGCGCACACTGACTGGGGAGCAGACAAAAAAATCCTAACTTAAACTGTACCGAACAATTGTAAGGTCAAACTTTATTATGGAAGTTTCATTTACGGTGCAGCAAGACCATCATATCTGAAAGAATTATAAACTATTCATAACCAGGGACTAAGACTTGCATTGGGGCATTTCGCACGTCTCCAGTGGAAAGTCTATATATTGAAGCTAATGAAGGTCCTTTACATATAAGGCGAGAGAAATTGGAACTACAATATGTGACCAAATTATTGTCATGTCCAGCAAATCCTGCCTACGACTGCACATTTTCTTCTCAATATAAGACTCTGTTTGAGAGAAAAATCAGTGCCATCAGACCTTTCAGTTACCGCATCGAGGAGTTAAGAAATAAACTGGAATTGGACTCAAGTCTCATCCATGAATCAATAATTTCTAAAATTCCACCATGGGAATTAAAACAACCTATTTACATCCTCGATTTAGCAACAGCTTCAAAGAGCCAAACGAATCCCATTGTATTTCAGGAGGAATATGAATATATAAAACATGAACATTCCGACTATAAATACATCTATACAGATGGATCTAAAGAATCAAATAGAGTTGGGTGTGCGGCTGTCTTAAATAAGACTGAAATGCAATACCGAATAACTGACAGCGCATCAATTTTCAGCACAGAAGCTGCAGCCATATACCTGGCTTTAAAGATAATAGAAAGTAGTAGCACTGATAGATTTATCATCTTCTCTGACTCCCTATCTGTGATCACAGAAAATTTACATAACCCATTGATTGTAAAAATCTTAAATAAGATCACTAATATTTACAACAAAAATAAATGTAAAATTAAACTATGCTGGATACCGAGCCATGTCGGCATTCGTGGCAATGAAAGAGCGGATAAAGCCGCAAAATGAACCTTAAATATGACCTCAACAAATACTAGGATCCCATAAACGGATCTTCGACCTAATATTAACAAGATAACCAAACAAAAATGGCAAGAATGTTGGTATGATTGTCAAAATAACAAATTGTATCAGATTTGGCCCACCATAGATGAGTGGCCTCTGGAATATAGAAAAGTAAGGAGAGAAGAGGTTATAATAACCAGACTTCGAATAGGACACATGCAGATCACTCATAAGCACTTATTGGAAGGAGAGGAGACTCCAATGTGCATAGCGTGTCAACAAGCCTACACAGTCAAACAAATATTAATAGACTGTCAAGATCTGCAGCAAACCCGTAACAAGTATTTCGACTCCCCAAATTTAAAACACTTGTTTGGAAATATAAATGTGACTAAAATGTAAGACTTCATCAAGGAAGTTGGACTATACCAAAGAATTCGATTGCAAGTTCATCTTTTCACCTTTCATTGTCTCTGAAGACAATGTGAAATTATTCGCATTGCATTTGACAACATTATTCGGCATTACATAACCCATAGTTGGTTGATATGCCGTAAAACAAACCAAACCAAACCAAACCTAACCAAACCAAACCAAACCAAACCTAACAAAACCAAACAAAACCAAACCAAACAAAACCAAACCAAACCAAACCAAACCAAACCAAACCAAACCTAACCAAACCAAACCAAACCATCAATATAATATGACATACAACTTATTTCTGGCTATCTTTGTGAGGGTCCCTTTCATTAGCCGAATCAGGGTATTTGTTTCGGTGAGGAATTAGATAGAACTAAACTTGTTTATGAATTCAAATGACCATTGGGAGAGTTTGTCTCCGACAGCGAAAAAAAAACGTATACGCTGGTTTAACTGCTACAAGTTTTTCGAAAAGGTTAACAATGACTTTATCTCTTACAGGCGCCATAGTTCAGTACCGAACTAACCAGCATTCCTGCCCCCGCTCCCAATATCGATTACACTTTGTAGAAAACGCCACACTATCAGAACATACTACTAATAAACCAAAACTCTAGATATTAGAAGCTTTATACATCAAACTAAAAAAAACAGCCATTAACAGAATCAACTTTAATACTAGCGATATCATTCTAAAATGTTTATAATGCTAACGTTAGTTTCGTATTAATAATAGAATTTCACGCCAAAACTACCTATTTATATCAACACTATGTTCTTAATCTGATTCCCCTGAAGATGGACCCGGATGAGCTCGAAAGTACTTGGGACACAAACGATTATGGCAGATTCATCAGCCAATTCACCACCGAAACAATTGCTAACGACATCCAGACATAAGTTGTTTTTTCATATTCAACGATATTTGTCTTAAAGAAAAAATGCTGCCTAAATATATATATATATATATATATATATATATATATATATATATATATATATATATATATATATATATATATATATATATATATATATATGAATCTTTAGAAAATGACCTCCAGGCTGTAGTGGATTGGGGTCATAAATGGTTGGTAACTTTTAATGCCGCAAAGACAAAGTTCCTTTCCTTCAATAACTACAAGAAACCTCTCCAACCACCGATTGTTATGGCAAATAACACCCTACCTGAGAGTTCATCATTCAGACTCCTCGGCCTAACCTTCACAGGTAACATGAATTGGAACAAATACATTGAAGGCATTGCCAAGGCTGCCGCAAAGAAGGTTGGCTCCCTCTACCGTGCTAGTAAACTCCTCACACCTGACATTATCCTGTATCTTTACAAAGCCACCATCCACCCATGCATGGAGTATTGTTGTCACATCTGGGCTGGTGCATCATCTACTAGTCTCTCCCTCCTTGACAAGGTCCATTTTTTTTAAATATTCATTCGCCGGAAAAATAATCAACGCACCGGTAAAACACCGGTGCACTATCGCCAGTAAAAACAATAACAAAAAGTCAGCGTTACATCATAAGCGATAAAAATTCGAGCATAAATGTGGCAGGTTATGCTGGTCTAAAACGCTAGACTACGAGTATTTACATCGAGGGTTCGATCCCTTCCCCGGGTAGTGATGCTGATGACGGCTCTGACATAGAAACACGTATTTCCGAATATCTGATGGTTTAATGAGGATTGTCTAAGGATTGTTAATGCGAGTTGCAGACCTGAACACACAACGGTAGGTTGCTGCCATATAATGAGGATCAGTTTGGCCCACCTAAAGAACTGATATCACTGATGGCCGTACTGCAGGCCAAATAATGGACTATCATGAATCAAACATTCATGTTGATGCATTCACTCGCGATGTCTGCGTAGAAGAAATGCATCCATTTTGGACCTCAGATAATCGTACCTACACATCCATGTGGAGAACTCCTTCTAGCCGTATCAGACAGTGATATTTAAAGCACAAATATATTGATGGTTCGGCTTAAATGTGACGCCGCTGATGATGCAGGCTGTGCTCGAGGCTGTTTTTGCCCAGGATGAGAAGATAAAGAGAGCAACGTTGGCGTATATCGATGACATATATATTAATGAGAGCGTGGCGTCGGCAGAATCCGTAAGAAAGTATCTGGACCTATAGAGACTCACTAGTAAGGATTTAGAATACTTGCACAACGGTCCAATGGGGCTGGGATTAGAAGTTTTAGAGGAGATGGTCAACTGCAATGTCGGCGAGGAAGCAGTACTGTGGACGGTCTTATAACCATGACACCACGATGTATCTTTTCCATGTGTGGCAAACTGGTCGGGAACTTTCCCGTGTGTGGATGGCTTCCAGTGGCGACAGGCTTTATAAAACGTCGCGCTATAACTGTCACACAGGATTGGGATAATAAGGTTAATGATGTTCCTCTGGCTCGGGTATATCAATCAGATCGCGTACAAGGAAGGTGGTGCGTGGGCATGAAAGAACTGGATGTGGTGGTCGAAGTAAGCTCGCTAGCTGTGGGCGTAGCTCTTGACGCCGATGTAGCCACCATCGAGGATGCATGCTGGTTGCCACCAACAAAAGATACCCACCATATAAACGTGGCAGAGCTGGATGCTGTGCTAAAAGGATTAAACTTCGCGCTTAAATGGAAGTCTAATGTGTTACACATAAAAACAGAATCCCTGTGTGTGTACTACTGTATGACCAATGCCTGTACGGTGAAAATCTCGATTGAGCACCAAGGCAGCGAACGAGATGCTCATAAGGCGGAGACTGGACACGATAATCTCACTTGTGAAAGAGTACGACATTTCGGTTGATGTAGCACTAGTAAGATCTGACCAGAACCGAGCGGACTCACTAACAAGAGTTCTACAGCGGTGGCTCAATGATGTGAAAGGAGACATTTGACCCACACAGCCAATGTGTGCTCTTGCTGCAGAGGAACCTGGACCCAATACAGCTAAACGAAGTTAATCGACATAATGGGTATCCTTGAGTCAGTCGAACATTACCAATTGTGCGTAGCCTCAATTCTTTCGTGTCTAAGTCGGCAGTAAAAGCAGTTGTTCGGAATTGTGAGGAATGTAAAACAATAGACAAAAAACCAGTGCGATGGTAAAAAGGGGGGGGGGGGCTCAGTGTGCATAAAAAATGGAACTGACTAGGTATACACATCATGCACTAAGACAGTTGCCACTTTTTTACACTGATTGATTGTGGCCCAACGCGGGTTTCAATCTGGCGCCTATTACAGCGGCATGACACTGCATATGTGATCCAGCAATTAGACAGATTTTTTTAACGTGCCCCCCCTCCAGCCGATCTCCTGGCTGATAATTACAGTGTCTTCTGTAGTAAACAATTTAGACAGTTCGTGAATGAATGGGGTGTCAACTCCCGGCCAACCTGCACATATAGGCGATCGGGAAATGGTATTATAGAAAGGTGTCATAAGACAGCATTGCACATTGCAGTACGAGAGAGCTACTCTTAGCTTGTTCTTGGCATTTTGGCTAATATCAAAGTGTAGTATCTGTTCCGATGGATACTGCACCTCATAGACTGGTATTGTCTTGGCCTTCGGGCCTTGATTTACGCCGGTCTATTGGTCTGTCCTGTGCAGTTCTAGGAGGTCCACTCTCCCAGGCTTCGCCTCCCCTCTTTGGGGAGGAGTAAGTTTATTGCTTACTGCCTGAGGCGCCCCTACCGGGGAATACCGACGGGGCTGCCCAGGCAATTTTTAAACCCCACTTTCCCGACCCGACCTTGGGTCACATCTTACTTGTGGGAGTAAGATAAAAACTGGCCTTGTGCCTAACTCCTGGAGAGGAGTAAATCAATACTCTATTATAGAGGCTGTGTATTTGTACAACGTTACGTCAAAGGATGCTGTGTTCGCCTCGTCAACACCTGCCTTTTGCTGTACTCATACTAGATCAGAGTTAAATGGGGCAATGTTGTTCCCCATCACCAAAGGGCTTCTACACATTATAAAGAGAAGGACAGTGTGTGGGTGAAAAATTCACAAGGACGTTGCACGTCAACATTCAGACATGGTCGTATCACCGGACTTATGAGTCCACAGTCGGTGGTCGTTAATAAAACGCCTCAGCACGTAGGAGACTTGCGCCTACGTCTCAGTTCAGAATCGGTAGTGGACAACAGCAGTGACACATAATCTCCGTGAGAATGGTGAATGTAAGCACCAGATTCCGATGCAAGTAATATTGGTGGTTCCACGTCTGCGAGTTCATTTTTGTTTCAGTTTTACCTACTTTCTCACCTACTCCGTTCTTTGAATTTTATCTAAGAATATTTTATCTTTTCTTATACATTTAAGTATTTTCTTTTTACTTTCGCTTCATTTATTTTTTTTGCTTTCTTTCTAATATTTTGCAAACTGATTCTCTGGCTCGTATAATCCCTATCTTCGTATTTTTTTCCTTTTATCTCAGATTTTCAGAGTTCTCTATGCGTTCCCATATCTTGAGAGATTCCACCGAATCTCCTCACACATATCTCGTAGACTTATTGGATTTTAGAAAAACAAACAATACAGCATTGATAAAACTTAAGTCATTACCACTGAGACGTAAGGGGCTACTGTGATAACGGGCCAGATATATAGGGGCATCATAACTAAGAAGTTTGTGAGCAAGATGTTTGTTCATATTACATTTAAATTTATGCATGTTTATACATTTAGGGAAATAGGAAGAAGGGAGGGAATTCCAAAGGAAACTGGTCCGAAGAAAAACACTATTAGAGTAGAAAGTTTTCTGGCATTTTGAAACCTCTACAGTGAAGAGGCCTACTTTGGTTGAGATAGCTGATTCCACTACTAATTCAAATCCTGATACAACTGGCGCTTCGATCAGAGAGGAAGAAATAACTGTTCCACTACAGGGGATTACTAGAGTAAAACGATCAGCCACCCACTTTCACTTGTGTGATCATACGATCAGGGGGTAGTGTAACAATAAAAGGGGACCACTTACAAGTTAAAAATAGAATAGAATGGTTTGCATGTCGTGCATGACCATCTGCCACAGTAAAACGAGTGCATCTTCACAATTGCAAACTTTTATAGCTGGGAATGATCTGCACATGTGAGTAATTAATTTGCATGTATGAAGACCAAATGCCTCAAATCAAAGAAAGAATGGAAATCAGTGGATCGATCTAGAGAGAGAAGAACAGAAATCTGTTTTAAATTTGGATTGCCATTGCAACTTTTATTTTTTTCACGGTAAGATTCCACTTGCTGAAGGCGCAAGACAACAGTTGGGAGAAAAAGATGCCAAAGTGTGTCGGAGGGAGTACGCACTCCTTTTTTATTCCGCTCGTAGTTAATAAATGGCCGAGAAAAAGTGGTCATGCTGTGCATTGCCCTCATGCCCTCATGTAAAGACGTGATTATCCCCAGGAGTCTTGGGAGAACAATGACAAACGTCTTCTAGTAATTATATAAATTAATGTTAAACTATTTGTTATCTCCCTTTATCTCGCTCCCCTTCTCTGTCTCTCCCTCTCTTTCTCTGTTTCTTTCTTACTCTCTCTCTCTCTCTCTCTTTCTTACTCTCTCTCTCTCTCTTTCTCTTTGTACTCTTGTGTACATGTATCTTTCTACATATGTATACGCGCAAGAATATGTTATTCTACACGTGTGTGTATGTCTGTGTTTCATCTGTTTTACTAACAGGAAGTCGATTCGTCCTCTTCATAGCGTAATTAAGTAATTCTAAATCAAGGAAGTTAAAGGAACATGAGTTTTTGTTAGTGGGTGTTTGATAGCTAGATCTACTTAGGAGACAAATCTAAACAATGGCAAATTCATCAGCCAATTCCCCTCCGAAACTAAGTTCATGATTCGGATAATTGAAAAGATCTAAAAAAATGATATCTAGACATGAGTTGTTTCTTATATTCAACAATATATCATATATATATATATATATTTATATATATATATATATATATATATATATATCATATACATATATATGTATATTATATATATTATATACATATATATATATATATATTATATATATATTATATACATATATATATAATATATATTATATATATATTATATACATATATATATAATATATATATTATATATATATATAATATTATATATATATATTATATACATATATATAAATATATTCATTTAGGCAAACATTATTAAATAACACGGAGTGGTTTTGTTTGATGTGACTTTTTTATTTTTTCAATTTTCCGAATTGTCCATCTAATGTTTCGGTCAAATTGATGTAAATATGATCCATGGGTTTCTTGTTCCATTCTTTTTTCTTTTTTTTGCAAGTACTTTCGATTTGAATCGTAAAATCATCTTCTGGCGGTATTAGTTTTAGTGTCTTTACAAATTATGACTTTAATGTTGTGCTCATTTTTGAATTATAACGGCAAGTAGTTTATAACTTGAAAAATCGTCTGTAAAGTTGAAATGTACATGAGAGCGTGATGGCGTTCTACACATATAAGAGATTTAAAAGTTTGACTGTTTAAACCGTTCAGAAATTGATGACGTTAAAGAAAGTGCATACAATTCAAACGAATAACTACCTAATGGCTAAGAATTTGGTAATGTTAATTATTATGCTAGACACTTTAAAATGTTGCGACTAGTTTCATAATTGACATTATTAATTGTGGGATGTTTAGTTTTTATGTAGAGGGCTTCGAATATTTTTAATTTTTTGGTATTGGTATCGTGGTGTATTATTTTGGTATTGTTAACAAGGATGTTTCTATATTGGGATGGGGTACAATTATGTTTTTTTAGGTGTTGGCATATAGAGCTAGTGTCGGAGAGATGTAGGGTGAGTCTTCGGGATAGTGTTGTGGAAGTGAAACCTATGTAAGAATTTTTTTTTTTTATTGTTGTCGGACATACATTCTCCCATAGGGTATTGGAACTGATATATTACATTGGGTTTCCTAATGTATTTTGGGTTTGAGAAGTGTTATTTTTAACAACATAATTTGATGTTTTCATTTTTTATAATAAATGATAAATCGTATTTTATCATCAGAATTGGTGGGGGATATATAGCAATGTATTATATTTTTAAGAGCTTTTTTTATCCAATTTAAAGTTTGGATGCATTTGGTTACAATAGAATAGATTTATGTAGTGGGAATTATTTAGCTTATTATTAGTAGGATTATCTAAATTTCTAATCATTAATTTTATTTGTTCATCAACCATATAATTGGGAAATTGATTATTAATTAGGACTTGCTTTATGATTTTAATTCATTAAAAAATATTTCTTTGGATGAGGAGATTAATTTTGCACGGTTTAATAGATTTTTGACCATAGCAATTTTATATCTATATGGGCATTCACATTTAAAACTAAAAATATAAGTGTTAATAGATGTAGGTTTTTTTATAGAAAGAGGTGATGAATGCATCACTGTTGGAGTCAATGAGAACATCTAAAAACGGAATTTTATGGTTAACATTAAGCTCATGAGTGAATTTAAGAACTGAATTATTTTGAAAAGTATTTTGTAGTTTTTTTATTTCATCTATACTATTTACTAAAATAAGAATATCATCAACGTAGCGGGCATAAATGGAAGGTTTCGTTATTATATTAAATATTTTATTTTCGAGGTCGGCCATGTAAAAATTACTAAAGGTCGGTCCAAGGACAGATCCCATAGAAACTCCGTCAATTTGGGTATATATGTTGCCCTTATGGTCATGGAAAGGAACTTCAGTGGTGCAAATTAATAATAATATAAACACAACCTATCATTGTTATTTAAAAATTTATTTAAAATATTATATACACAGACACATATATATATATTATATACACACACATATATATATTATATACACACATATGTATACATATATATTATATATATTATGTATATAAATATAAATACATATATATATATTGTATATATATTATATATATCATATATATATATATATATATATAATATACATATATATATTATATATATTATATATACATATATATATAAATTATATATATTATATATATATAATATATATTATATATATATAATATATACTATATATATGTTATATACTATATATATATATATATTATATAAACTATATATATACATATATAAAATATATATATTATATATATAGATAGATATATATTATATATAGATATATATGTATAATATATACTATATATATACACAGATATATATATTATATATACATATATATTATATATACATATATATATTATATATACATATATATATGTATTATATATATACTATATATATACATATAAAATATATATTATATATATACATATATAATATATATTATATATCCATATATAATATATATTATATATATACATATATAATATATATTATATATACATATGTATATACATATAATATATATATTACATATATACATATATAATATATATTATATATATTACATATATAATATATATTATATATACATATATAATATATATCATATATATACATATATATATAAATATACATATACATATATTATATATATATACATATATATATTATATATATACATATATATATTATATTTATACATATATATATATGTATATTATATATATTATATTTATTATATATATACATATTATATATATACATAGTATATATACATAGATATATTATATATATTCATATATATATATATCATATATATATGTGTATACGTATATATATATTATATATACATATATATATATTATATATACATATATATAATATATATACATAGATATATCATATATATTATATATAATAAATATACATATATATATATTATATATATTATACATATACATATATATATATTATATATATATTATATACATATATATACATATACATATATATTATATCCATATATATATATATATATTATATATATATTATATACATATATATACATATTATATATATGTACATATATATATAGTATAAATATACACATATATATATTGTATATATACATTATATATTATATATATATATACATTATATACTATACATATACATATATATATATATATTATATATACATTATATATATATATTATATATATACATATATATGTTATATATTTACATCTCATATGCATATATATTATATATACATTATATATACATTATATTTCTACATATATATATATGATATATGAATTATATATACCTATATATTATATATATATATTATATATACCTGTATCTAAAATATATATATTATATATATACATTATATATATACATTATATATATACATTATATATACATACATTATATATATACATTATATATATACATTATATATATATATTATATCTATATATTATATACTTACATATACATTATATATATACATTTTATATATATACATTATGTATATATATACATCATATATATATAGACATTATATATACGTACATCATATATATACATACATTATATATATACATTACATATATACATACATTATGTGTATACATTATATATATACATTATATATATACATTATATATATACATTATATATACATATACATTATATATATACATCATATATGTATATATACCTTATATATATACATTATATATATACATTATATATACATTATATATATACATTATATATATACATTATATATATACATTATATATATATTTACATTATATATATATACATTATATATATACATTATATATATACATTATATATATATACAGTATATATATACATTATATATATATATACATTATATTATATTTATATACATTATATATATATACATT
Source organism: Sepiola atlantica (assembly GCA_963556195.1). Lineage (NCBI taxonomy): Eukaryota > Metazoa > Mollusca > Cephalopoda > Sepiida > Sepiolidae > Sepiola > Sepiola atlantica. Next base: position 865,994 of record CAUVYP010000258.1, read on the forward strand.
ATATATATACATTATATATATATATATTATATATATATATAGGTATATATTATATAATGAGAGAAAGAGAGACAGAGACAGAGAGAGAGAGACAGAGAGAGAGAGTCTAAAAAGGTTTTAATAATTTATCAACGAAGAAAAAAATAAAGTTTACGTCTTGAGGGATATTAACTAAGTTTTACATACTGCAGACTTTCCATTTGCATAAGCCGACTTACCGCCGGAAAATTCACAAATACAAAACAGTGAAACAAACAAGAGACCTTAACTTAAATTGTCAAATATAAAACGAAAACCATCAGCTGTTAACTATGTAACTGTTTCGGAGTATTAAAAACAGAACAGCTATTAAATTTATGACTCTCCAGTGGTACTGATCAAATGACCAGTTCCACAATGACCAAATGTAGACAAAATTTAGTTATTATTTCACTTAGATTCATATATAGATAGATCGATAGATAGATAGATGTAAAATTAATAAATTACGAATATATATAAATAAGTAAATAAATAAATAATTCGACGGAGCATAATAATAATGTTAAAAATAACCTTATTCTGTGATATTGTATGAAATTATATATGAATAAAAATGCATTTGAAAAAAATATTTTTATAAAATGCATGAGTAACTTTAAATATATATATATATATATATATATATATATATATATATATATATATATATATATATATATATAATAATTACTACTTACAGGCGTTAACGTTTCAAGCTTATTGCTTGCATACGTGCGGGAAAGTAACAATTTTAGACGGTAGGAGGCGCGAACCTGTTTCACAGAGTCAGCCTATAATCTGCAAGCAGTCGCCATATCCACTCGGCCAACAGAAACTGTCATGTAAATAAGGGAAATTAAGAGTTATATGTACCTAGAAGCGGGTACAGATAGAAGACTAGTCGAGAGTGTTCAACGAACGTATTCGGAACTTTTCATTCCTTTCATTAAGTTGAACACTCTCTTGACGTCAAGCCGCCGAAATAAGTGTTAAAATTATCACTATTTATTTAGCTATTCAGCGGTGGCCGAATAGTTTCGAATCACGCGACGAGTCGTGAATAGTTATATCTCTATGCTCATGAGTCCCGTTAAAATGGACGAAACGTATACGTACATAGATAATGAATAAGAAAAACAAATATTTATTGTTTGTAGCCCCTAGAAAACCCTCTATATGGGCACTAAGTGTAGTATTAACACAGCATGACGTCGCTAGCTATAAATGCATCGTTCCTTTCATTAAGTTGAACGCTCTTATGACGTCAAGCCGCCGAAATAAGTGTTAAAATTATCACTGTTTATTTAGCTATCCATGTGGCCGAGTGGTTCTAGGTGTTGAGTTTTCGAATCACGCGACGAGAAGGGAATAGTTATATCTTCATGCTCATGAGTCCCGATTAAAATGGACGAAATGTATACGTACATAGATAATAAACAAAAAACAAAAACAAATATTATATATATATATATATATATATATATATATATATATATATATATATATATATATATATTGAAATCGCTCCAATCAATGCATGAAGCCACTTGATATAAGGAACTAAAAAGATACTACTTCAAGTTTAAAAACTAGCCAACGCTAGAAGGATAGATACCGACCTAGAAAACAGCACCCCCTCCCTTTGTTAGAAACATCGCTCATGGAATGTGATGGCTAAAGGACAAAATAAGGGAGGCGAGAGCTACGAGGCTGCCGAAAGTAAACACGAGGTCCACTTTCTACTCATATATATATATATATATATATATATATATATATATATATATATATATATAGTCATCCACATACAGACTGTTTCTCCTCAAGCCGGGATTGAAACTCAACAGTCGAGATGACAATCGGCGCCTCTACCTCTGCGCTATCATACGACACTTACACGTTCGCGTGTTTAAGCACTCTTTTATCTCGAAACGTTTGAACCCTGCCGCTGGCTTTAAATGTATCTTAATTTCAGTAATATCTGTGATGATTTCCATTGGCCTAATAGATTAGGTGTATGATCGTGATTCTCTTCTGACTCTACGAACTGCGTTCGAACCCGTCTGACCGTCTGAAACCGCCACTTCCTGCACTGATGAGGACGTAAGTCTCAAACAACGTTGTTTGTAGGTAAATTCACTTCAATATTTAATTAAAAAAATATTCATTGTAATGACCCCTTTGAAGATAAATAAATCTTAATTGTCGAGCAATGTCTGAAATTATAAAAATCTGAGGTCGTTAAGCTATGGAAGCAAAGCTTACACGCCCACGTGTTTAAGCACTCTTTTATCTCGGAACGTTTGAACCCTGCCGCTGGCTTTAAATGTACCTTAATTTCAGTAATGTCTGTGTCGATTTCCGTTGGCCTAATGAATTAGGACGTAGGATCGCGATTCTCTTCTGAATCTACGAACTGCGTCCAAGCCCGTCTGACTGCCTGAAACTTCCTGCACTGATAAGGACGTACGTTCTAAACAATGTTGTCTGTAGGTAAATATACTTTAATATTTAATAAAATAATATTCATAGTAATGGACCTCTTTATATTAGAAAACATTGGAAATAATATTACAAATACTGAAGAAAGAACAGAATATAAAAATGCAACCTTTTTGGAACAGACTGGTTTAAGATTGCAACTGCTGTTTCACGAATATTCAATTTGTGAATAAACACTAGCTTGTCGTCTAGGCAAACTGTATCACGTCGGTTGGCATCGGGTTATTTATTAACTTTAACACCTGTTATTTCGCCTTTAATCAGTGCAAAAAACGGGAAATTCTGTCTGGAATTTTCAGTTTAACATATTACACAGTCTAATGATTAATAGCCAAACACTTAATTTCATTAAAATACCGAAGTCTTATTTGCATAAACTCGCCGATAGCAGGTAATTATTTGGCGGGAATATAAGAGATTGTCAACAGAATTCATAACTAAAAAGCGTAAAGTTTAGCAGAGGAATAGTTAACGTTTTCGGAAAGCTACAGTTCATAATAAAAACAAGCAGGGTGATCTGGCGTTGCCTGGAATTGAATGAGGAACCTTATACACCCCTGCCCCAGCCCATAACATGTTACCTTTTTGATAATATTCAATTTGTTGGGGAGGCACATGGATGTGCGTAGCATTGATTGGGAAATAGTGTTGAATAACAGGTTCATAACACGTTTATATGTCGGCTTTGTCGTTGTCGGCTGCAGCTTGTGTCGGGCTGCTATCTGTCTTCTTTCGGCCACATTGTCCGTGGTCACAATCTCCATCGTCTCCTGTCCCTGGCGGTTTCTGCGTAAGCTGAAATCGAATCTCCCCGTACACGATAAAAGATAACAAGCCTTTCTTTTTAGTTTGAGCCATTTATTTTCTATTAGCTTGTCGATACTGAAGCAAATTACGTCGTAGTAGAGTGAGAAGCTTACGCTAGTTAATTTCCTAATTACTTAATTACTTGCAAAGGAAGGAAGAGGGGGACATCGCCTGGCTCTCATTTTGGGGGATCTGAAATTCCCTAGCTTATGTAATCGCTACATGGCTAATGCGACTTGACCCGTCGGCTTCCAGTCAAGAACTCCCAAAATCACTCCAGTTTTCTCACCGGGAAAACTGTGACGTCACGAAATCTCGTGATCAACGCACAGGTGCGACCCAACCCCTGACCCGAGGTCTCGTCAACTGTCACCGTGAATCGTGAGAAAAACATCGCACCAAAGTTGCACGAGATGACTCCGTTACAAATCGCGCAAGTTAAGCGATCTCTCTGTACGTCCATCATCATATACGTCCCATTATATAACAATAGTTGATGTAAGTTGCTTGATATTTATTGAAATACTTTTCGCTAAGTTTATAGAAATTTAGAAACCTCGAGGCACAACCCGCATTATCCAGAAATTAATGAACACTCCTTTGTTCCATAAACCCTTAAATGTTTCCATTTTTTGTCTGTAATTATAAGATTATAAATAAAACAAAATATAGAAATAAAAATATTCTATGGATGTCAGGTAGTAAACGAATATCTCCGGATATTATTGTATCTGACTTTGAACAAAATGTCTGGATAATAGAGTTTCCGAATACATATGGTTATGGGGGTGTTGTGAAGTGGTTTGTGTGAGTGGTAAGACACTAATATGATGAAATAAATGGATGAAAACGATTAATAATATTAAACAGATTACAGCTGAAATAATTACCCTGATAATGGAGAGGTTTAAATTGTCTGCGTTAAAGTGATTTCGGTGAGCGTTTCTCAATTTTATTTTTCCTCTTTTTGTTATCGTCTGGTCAAATTCAAGGGCAGATAACCCATGCTTCCCAAGAGAGATAACTTCAAGGTACAAGAGTTATTTCCCTTTGAATATAAACAAAATAGTTGGCATGTATCCACCTAACAAGGAGTCTATTTTCTAAACTGTAAGAGTTCGTGAACACACAAACATCAGGTACTACAACTTTATATATAGCTTATGAAAGGCGTTTTCGCCACTGTGTCTCTGGTGTTGAAGTTAAATGTGACATGCTTCTCTCACTGTACACTGCGCGCCCAAACCTGTTATTTTTTAGACTGAGCTCGTATACATTGTTGCAAATGGTTCTAAAAAGAGTATTTATTTACTCCTCTCCAGGAGTTAGGCACAAGCCCAGTTTTATTTTACTCCCACAAGTAAGATGTTACCCAAGGTCGGGTCGGGAAAGTGGGGTTTGAAAAGCCAGCGCCCGAGAGGTGAGCACTCTGGCCATTAAAAATTGCCTGGGCAGCCCCGTCGGCATTCCCCGGTAGGGGCGCCTCAGGCAGTAAGCAATAGACTTATTCCTCCCCAAAGAGGGGGGGCGAAGCCTGGGAGGGTGGACCTTATAGGACTACACAGGACAGACCCATAGACGGGCGTAAATCAAGCCCCGAAGGCCAAGACAACACCAGTCTATGGGGTGAAGTATCCATCGGAACAGATACTAAAAAGAGTAGATGAGGTCATTAAGATCATTTTTATTGGGACAAAGTTGCTTTTTGATTGTTTTATTCGGTTGCAGAAAAATCAAAAATGGTTTCAGCGCTGGGTTTAGTTTGTTTCCTTCTCCGATTTGCGATGACAAAAACAACAACACCACGTGACATCCGAGGCAGATGATTCAACAATGCCGCCATTTTATATCCTTTGTATCCGACTGATGCTGAAGACAACAGAAGGTTTCATAAGGTTATCAACAAATAGCATATACGCATTATCACTCTACGACGAAACAGCTGTCTATGAATGACTACATTTTATATATAGTTCTCAGTTTTTCTTGAATTTTATAACCGAAATTGGAAATTAAGAACATCTATTAAATAGTTTCCATCCATTCTTTTATGAAATAAAATATAAAGATTTATGATTGCGATCGATATCTGATAGCAACAAAAAAAAAACAATTGTCTGGTGTGAGATTCGAACCCACGCAGACATAAAGTGTTAGAACTGAATGCTTATCCACTTGACCACCGATCTAACGAAAATAGTTTGGTTTTTTAACCTATTTAAATGAGATCGTCGAAGGAATGTTTTACCTCTACGCATAAATCAAAATAATTGAATTGTCTAAAATAAATAAAGCAACACAAATATATAAAACTAAAGAATGCTTATTAAAGTAAAAAATTATGAATAAACATTTATCTAATATTGTTTATCCAGCTATTATATAACAGAAAAACTATGTGTGTATGTTCGTATGTTTTTATGTTTGTATGTGTGTATGTGTGTATGTTTGTATGTGTGTATGTGTGTATGTGTGTATGTGTGTATGTGTGTATGTTTGTATGTTCGTATGTGTGTATGTGTGTATGTTTGTATGCTTGTATGTGTGTATGTGTGTATGTGTGTATGTTTGTATGTGTGTATGTGTGTGTATGTGTATGTTTGTATGTTTGTATGTTTGTATGTTTTTATGTTTGTATGTTTGTATGTGTGTATGTGTGTATGTGTGTATGTTTGTATGTGTGTATGTGTGTATGTTCGTATGTTTGTATGTGTTTATGTTTGTATGTGTGCATGTTCGTATGTTCGTATGTTTGTATGTGTGTATGTGTGTATGTTCGTATGTTTTTATGTTTGTATGTTTGTATGTGTGTATGTTCGTATGTTTGTATGTTTGTATGTGTGTATGTTCGTATGTTTGAATGTGTGTATGTGTGTATGTATGTATGTTCGTATGTTTGTATGTTTGTATGTTTGTATGTGTGTGTGTATGTATGTTCGTATGTTCCTATGTTTGTATGTGTGTATGTTTTTTATGTTTGTATGTTTGTATGTTTGTATGTTTGTATGTGTGTATGTTTGTATGTTTGTATGTGTGTATGTTCGTATGTTTGTATGTTTGTATGGGTGTATGTTTGTATGTGTGTATGTTTGTATGTGTGTATGTGTGTATGTGTGTATGTTTGTATGTTCGTATGTGTGTATGTTTGTATGTTTGTATGTTTGTATGTGTGTATGGGTATGTGTGTATGTTGGTATGTTTGTATGTTTGTATGTGTGTATGTGTGTATGTTCGTATGTTTGTATGTTTGTATTGTATGTTTGTATGTGTGTATGTGTGTATGTGTGTATGTTCGTATGTTTGTATCTTTGTATGTTTGTATGTGTGTATGTTTGTATGTGTGTATGTGTGTATGTTCGTATGTTTGTATGTGTGTATGTGTGTATGTACGTATGTTTTTATGTTTGTATGTGTGTATGTGTGTATGTGTGTATGATCGTATGTTCGTATGGTAGTATGTTTGTATGTTTGTATGTGTGTATGTTTGTATGTGTGTATGTGTGTATGTTCGTATGTTTGTATGTGTGTATGTGTTGTGTATGTTCGTATGTTTGTATGTGTGTGTGTGTGTATGTATGTTTGTATGTGTGTATGTTTGTATGTGTGTATGTTTGTATGTTTGTATCTGTGTATGTGTGTATGTTTGTATGTTCGTATGTGTGTATGTTTGTATGTTTGTAGGTTTGTATGTGTGTATGGGTATGTGTGTATGTTCGTATGTTTGTATGTGTGTATGTGTGTATGTGTGTATGTGTGTATGTTTGTATGATCGTATTTTCGTATGTTCGTATGTGTGTATGTTCGTATGTTTGTATGTTTGTATGTTCGTATGTTTGTATGTTCGTATGTTCGTATGTACGTATGCGTGTATGTTCGTATGTTTTTATGTCCAGTTGAGGCTCTAAAACTACTGGACAAAAACCTATCAAGTTTAAATTTTCTTAATTCTCGTCTCGGTACGTTTTACGTCTATAATAAAAACAGCGATAAATGTTTTTTCTTTAAAGAAAACAATTAGTCAATAACGTACAATGATTTGACCTGCTTATTTGGTCGCCTAAAAGAAAACACTAAAATGTTAGAATATTTTTTCTACTAATGTTATTTTTATGTACTTTTGTTTCTACTGATGTTATTTTTATGTACTTTTGTTTCTACTGATGTTATTTTTGTGTACTTTTGTTTCTACTAATGTTATTTTTATGTACATTTGTTTCTACTAATGTTATTTTTATGTACTTTTGTTTCTACTGATGTATTTTTATGTACTTTTGTTTCTACTAATGTTATTTTTATGTACTTTTGTTTCTACTGATGTTATTTTTATGTACTTTTGTTTATACTAATGTTATTTTTATGTACTTTTGATTCTACTAATATTATTTTATGTACTTTTGTTTCTACTGATGTTATTTTTATGTACTTTTATTTCTACTAATGTTATTTTTATGTACTTTTGTTTATACTAATGTTATTTTTATGTACTTTTAGTTCTGCTAATGTTATTTTTATGTACTTTTGTTTCTACTGATGTTATTTTTATGTACTTTTGTTTTCTACTAATGTTATTTTTATGTACTTTTGTTTTCTACTAATGTTATTTTTATGTACTTTTGTTTCTACTAATGTTATTTTTATGTACATTTGTTTCTACTAATGTTATTTTATGTACATTTGTTTCTACAAATGTTATTTTCTTGTACTTTTGATTCTACTAATGTTATTTTTATGTACTTTTGTTTCTACTGATGTTATTTTTATGTACTTTTGTTTCTACTGATGTTATTTTTATGTACTTTTATTTCTACTAATGTTATTTTTATGTACATTTGTTTCTACTGATGTTATTTTTATGTACATTTGTTTCTACTGATGTTATTTTTATGTACTTTTGTATCTACTAATGTTATTCTTATGTACTTTTGTTTTTACTAATGTTATTTTTATGTACTTTTATTTCTACTAATGTTATTTTTCTGTAAATTTGTTTCTACTAATGTTATTTTTATGTACTTTTGATTCTACTAATGTTATTTTTATGTACTTTTGTTTCTACTGATGTTATTTTTATGTACATTTGTTGCTACTAATGTTATTTTAATGTACTTTTGATTCTACTAATGTTATTTTTATGTACTTTTGTTTCTACTGATGTTATTTTTATGTATTTTTGTTTCTACTAATGTTATTTTTATGTACTTTTGTTTTTACTAATGTTATTTTTATGCACTGTTGTTTCTACTGATGTTATTTTTATGTAGTTTTGTTTCTACTAATGTTATCTTTATGTACTTTTGTTTCTACTGATGTTATTTTTATGTACTTTTGTTTCTACTGATGTTATTTTTATGTACTTTTGTTTCTACTGATGTTATTATTATGTACTTTTGTTTCTACTGATGTTATTTTTATGTACTTCTGTTTCTACTGATGTTATTTTTATGTACTTTTATTTCTACTAATGTTATTTTTATGTACTTTTGTTTCTACTGATGTTATTTTTATGTACTTTTGTTTTTAGTAATGTTATTTTATGTACTTTTGTTTCTACTGATGTTATTTTTATGTACTTTTATTTCTACTAATGTTATTTTTATGTACTTTTGTTTCTACTGATGTTATTTTTATGTACTTTTGTTTTTAGTAATGTTATTTTATGTACTTTTGTTTCTACTAATGTTATCTTTATGTACTTTTGTTTCTACTAATGTTATTTTTATGTACTTTTGTTTCTACTAATGTTATTTTATGTACTTTTGTTTCTACTGATGTTATTTTTATGTACTTTTGTTTCTACTGATGTTATTTTTATGTACTTTTGTTTCTACTAATGTTATTTTTATGTACTTTTGTTTCTACTGATGTTATTTTATGTACTTTTGTTTCTACTGATGTTATTTTATGTACTTTTGTTTCTACTGATGTTATTTTATGTACTTTTGTTTCTACTAATGTTATTTTTATGTACTTTTGTTTTTAGTAATGTTATTTTATGTACTTTTGTTTCTACTGATGTTATTTTATGTACTTTTGTTTCTACTAATGTTATTTTTATGTACTTTTGTTTCTACTAATGTTATTTTTATGTACTTTTGTTTCTACTGATGTTATTTTATGTACTTTTGTTTCTACTGATGTTATTTTATGTACTTTTGTTTCTACTGATGTTATTTTATGTACTTTTGTTTCTACTGATGTTATTTTATGTACTTTTGTTTCTACTGATGTTATTTTATGTACTTTTATTTCTACTGATGTTATTTTATGTACTTTTGTTTCTACTGATGTTATTTTATGTACTTTTGTTTCTACTGATGTTATTTTATGTACTTTTGTTTCTACTAATGTTATTTTATGTACTTTTGTTTCTACTAATGTTATTTTATGTACTTTTGTTTCTACTAATGTTATTTTATGTACTTTTATTTCTACTGATGTTATTTTATGTACTTTTGTGTCTACTAATGTTATTTTTATGTACTTTTGTTTTTACTAATGTTATTTTTATGTACTTTATTTTCTACTAATGTTATTTTTATGTACATTTGTTTCTACTAATGTTATTTTTATGTACTTTTGTTTCTACTTATGTTATTGTTATGTACTTTTAGGTCTGAATAATGAGTGTTTTAAAGTTTTAACAATTTTGAAAATCGATTAGAACATCAGATCGAAATGGCTGATTCGAAATCTGTGGTTAGTTTAGCTCTTATATCAACTGGGTATCAGTGATACAGCGACATACATACAGAAAACCTTTGTCATATATATATATATATATATATATATATATATATATATATATATATATATATATATATATATATATATATCAGGTTTGAAAGAAAGTATTGTCGTTTTTGTCCAACACATTTATTTTATCTGAAACATTCACATAAGGGCATTTTTAATCTTTACAATAATTTCCCTCATTTTCTAGGACTTCTGTCCAACGATAAACTAGCTTCTTAGTGCCTTCTTCAAAACATTTCTCTTATTTTTTAGAGAAACACAAATTTAGGTAATTTTTTAGTTTGTCGTCATTTTCATGAATTTTATTGTTTAAGTGATGCTGTAACGACCGGTAAAGATGGTAGCCGGTTGGAGCAAAGTCAGGTTAATAACACAACATATAAAACTAAAGAATGCTTATTAAAGTAAAAAATTATGAATAAACATTTATCTAATATTGTTTATCCAGCTATTATATAACAGGAAAACTATGTGTGTATGTTCGTATGTTTTTATGTTTGTATGTGTGTATGTGTGTATGTTTGTATGTGTATATGTGTGTATGTGTGTATGTGTGTATGTGTGTATGTTTGTATGTTCGTATGTGTGTATGTGTGTATGTTTGTATGCTTGTATGTGTGTATGTGTGTATGTGTGTATGTTTGTATGTGTGTATGTGTGTATATGTGCATGTTTGTATGTTTGTATGTTTGTATGTTTTTATGTTTGTATGTTTGTATGTTTGTATGTGTCTATGTGTGTATGTGTGTATGTTTGTATGTGTGTATGTGTGTATGTTCGTATGTTTGTAAGTTTTTATGTTTGTATGTGTGCATGTTCGTATGTTTGTAATTTTGTATGTGTGTATGTGTGTATGTTCGTATGTTTTTATGTTTGTATGTTTGTATGTGTGTATGTTCGTATGTTTGTATGTTTGTATGTGTGTATGTTCGTATGTTTGTATGTGTGTATGTGTGTATGTATGTATGTTCGTATGTTTGCATGTTTGTATGTGTGTATGTGTGTATGTATGTTCGTATGTTCGTATGTTTGTATGTGTGTATGTGTGTATGTGTGTATGCTCGTATGTTTGTGTGTGTGTATGTGTGTATGTTTGTATGTGTGTATGTGTGTATGTGTGTATGTTCGTATGTTTGTATGTTTGTATGTTTGTATGTTTTTATGTTAGTATTTTTGTATGTTTGTATGTTTGTATGTTTGTATGTGTGTATGTTTGTATGTGTGTATGTGTGTATGTTCGTATGTGTGTATGTTTGTATGGGTGTATGTTTGTATGTGTGTATGTTTGTATGTGTGTATGTGTGTATGTGTGTATGTTTGTATGTTCGTATGTGTGTATGTTTGTATGTTTGTATGTTTGTATGTGTGTATTGGTATGTGTGTATGTTGGTATGTGTGTATGTTTGTATGTGTGTATGTGTGTATGTTCGTATGTGTGTATGTTTGTATTGTATGTTTGTATGTGTGTATGTGTGTATGTGTGTATGTTCGTATGTTTGTATGTTTGTATGTTTGTATGTTTGTATGTGGGTATGTGTGTATGTGTGTATATGTGTATGTTCGTATGTTTGTATATGTGTATGTGTGTATGTACGTATGTGTTTATGTTTGTATGTGTGTATGTGTGTATGTGTGTATGTTCGTATGTTCGTATGGTAGTATGTTTGTATGTTTGTATGTGTGTATGTTTGTATGTGTGTATGTGTGTATGTTCGTATGTTTGTATGTGTGTATGTGTTGTGTATATTCGTATGTTTGTATGTGTGTGTATGTTTGTATGTGTGTATGTTTGTATGTGTGTATGTTTGTATGTTTGTATCTGTGTATGTGTGTATGTTTGTATGTTCGTATGTGTGTATGTTTGTATGTTTGTAGGTTTGTATGTGTGTATGGGTATGTGTGTATGTGTGTATGTGTGTATGTGTGTATGTGTGTATGTGTGTATGTGTGTATGTTCGTATGTTTGTATGTTTGTATTGTATGTTTGTATGTTTGTATGTGTGTATGTTCGTATGTTTGTATGTTCGTATGTTCGTATGTTCGTATGTGTGTATGTTCGTATGTTTGTATGTTTGTATGTTCGTATGTTTGTATGTTCGTATGTTCGTATGTACGTATGCGTGTATGTTCGTATGTTTTTATGTCCAGTTGAGGCTCTAAAACTACTGGACAAAAACCTATCAAGTTTAAATTTTCTTAATTCTCGTCTCGGTACGTTTTACGTCTATAATAAAAACAGCGATAAATGTTTTCTCTTTAAAGAAAACAATTAGTCCATTACGTACAATGATTTGACCTGCTTATTTGGTCGCCTAAAAGAGAACACTAAAATGTTAGAATATTTTTTCTACTAATGTTATTTTTATGTACTTTTGTTTCTACTGATGTTATTTTTATGTACTTTTGTTTCTACTGATGTTATTTTTATGTACTTTTGTTTCTACTAATGTTATTTTTATGTACTTTTGTTTCTACTAATGTTTTTTATGTACATTTTTTTCTACTAATGTTATTTTTATGTACATTTGTTTCTACTGGTGTTATTTTTATGTACATTTGTTTCTACTAATGTTATTTTTATGTACTTTTGTTTCTACTGATGTTATTTTTATGTACTTTTGTTTCTACTGGTGTTATTTTTATGTACTTTTGTTTCTACTAATGTTATTTTTATGTACATTTGTTTCTACTGATGTATTCTTATGTACTTTTGTTTCTACTAATGTTATTTTTATGTACTTTTGTTTCTACTGATGTTATTTTTATGTACTTTTATTTCTACTAATGTTATTTTTATGTACTTTTGTTTTCTACTAATGTTATTTTTATGTACTTTTGTTTCTACTAATGTTATTTTTATGTACTTTTGTTTCTACTGATGTTATTTTTATGTACTTTTATTTCTACTAATGTTATTTTTATGTACTTTTGTTTCTACTAATGTTATTTTTATGTACTTTTGATTCTACTAATGTTATTTTTATGTACTTTTGTTTCAACTAATGTTATTTTTATGTACTTTTGTTTCGACTGATGTTATTTTTATGTACATTTGTTTCTACTAATGTTATTTTTATGTACTTTTTATTCTACTAATGTTATTTTTATGTACTTTTGTTTCTACTGATGTATTTTTATGTACTTTTGTTTCTACTAATGTTATTTTTATGTACTTTTGTTTCTACTGATGTTATTTTTATGTACTTTTGTTTCTACTAATGTTATTTTTATGTACTTTTGTTTATACTAATGTTTATTTTATGTACTTTTGATTCTACTAATGTTATTTTTATGTACTTTTGTTTCTACTGATGTTATTTTTATGTACTTTTGTTTTCTACTAATGTTATTTTTATGTACTTTTGTTTTCTACTAATGTTATTTTTCTGTACTTTTGTTTTCTACTAATGTTATTTTTATGTACATTTGCTTCTACTAATGTTATTTTATGTACATTTGTTTCTACAAATGTTATTTTTTTGTACTTTTGATTCTACTAATGTTATTTTTATGTACTTTTGTTTCTACTGATGTTATTTTTATGTACTTTTGTTTCTACTAATGTTATTTTTATGTAATTTTGTTTCTACTGATGTTATTTTTATGTACATTTGTTTCTACTGATGTTATTTTTATGTACATTTGTTTCTACTGATGTTATTTTTATGTACTTTTGTTTCTACTAATGTTATTCTTATGTACTTTTGTTTTTACTTATGTTATTTTTATGTACTTTTATTTCTACTAATGTTATTTTTCTGTAAATTTGTTTCTACTAATGTTATTTTTATGTACTTTTGATTCTACTAATGTTATTTTTATGTACTTTTGTTTCTACTGATGTTATTTTTATGTACATTTGTTTTAACTAATGTTATTTTAATGTACTTTTGTTTCTACTGATGTTATTTTTATGTACTTTTGTTTCTACTGATGTTATTTTTATGTACTTTTGTTTCTACTAATGTTATTTTTATGTACTTTTGTTTTTACTAATGTTATTTTTATGCACTGTTGTTTCTACTGATGTTATTTTTATGTACATTTGTTTTCTACTAATGTTATTTTTATGTACTTTTGTTTCTACTAATGTTATTTTTATGTACTTTTGTTTCTACTAATGTAATTTTATGTACATTTGTTTTCTACTAATGTTATTTTTATGTACTTTTATTTCTACTAATGTTATTTTTATGTACTTTTGTTTCTACTGATGTTATTTTTATGTACTTTTGTTTCTACTAATGTTATTTTTATGTACATTTGTTTCTACTAATGTTATTTTTATGTACTTTTGTTTCTACTGGTGTTATTTTTATGTACTTTTGATTCTACTAATGTTATTTTTATGTACTTTTGTTTCTACTGATGTTATTTTTATGTACATTTGTTTCTACTAATGTTATTTTTATGTACTTTTGATTCTACTAATGTTATTTTTATGTACTTTTGTTTCTACTGATGTTATTTTTATGTACATTTGTTTCTACTAATGTTATTTTTATGTACTTTTGTTTTTACTAATGTTATTTTTATGTACTTTTGATTCTACTAATGTTATTTTTATGTACTTTTGTTTCTACTGATGTTATTTTTATGTACATTTGTTTCTACTAATGTCATTTTTATGTACTTTAGATTCTACTAATGTTATTTTTATGTAATTTGGTTTCTACTGATGTTATTTTTATGTACTTTTGTTTCTACTAATGTTATTTTTATGTACTTTTGTTTTTACTAATGTTATTCTTATGTACTTTTGATTCTACTAATGTTATTTTTATGTACTTTTGTTTCTACTGATGTTATTTTTATGTACATTTGTTTCTACTAATGTTATTTTTATGTACTTTTGATTCTACTAATGTTATTTTTATGTAATTTGGTTTCAACTGATGTTATTTTTATGTACTTTTGTTTTTACTAATGTTATTTTTATGCACTTTTGTTTCTACTGATGTTATTTTTGTGTACTTTTGTTTCTACTAATGTTATTTTTATGTACTTTTGTTTTTACTAATGTTATTTTATGTACTTTTGTTTTTACTAATGTTATTTTATGTACTTTTGTTTCTACTAATGTTATTTTTATATACTTTTGTTTCTACTAATGTTATTTTATGTACTTTTGTTTCTACTGATGTTATTTTATGTAGTTTTGTTTCTACTGATGTTATTTTTATGTACTTTTGTTTCTACTAATGTTATTTTATGTACTTTTGTTTCTACTGATGTTATTTTATGTAGTTTTGTTTCTACTGATGTTATTTTTATGTACTTTTGTTTCTACTAATGTTATTTTTATGTACTTTTGTTTTTACTAATGTTATTTTATGTACTTTTGTTTCTACTAATGTTATTTTTATATACTTTTGTTTCTACTAATGTTATTTTTATGTACTTTTTGTTTCTACTGATGTTATTTTTATGTACTTTTGTTTCTACTGATGTTATTTTTATGTACTTTTGTTTCTACTGATGTTATTTTTATGTACTTTTGTTTCTACTGATGTTATTTTTATGTACATTTGTTTCTACTGGTGTTATTTTTATGTACTTCTGTTTCTACTGATGTTATTTTTATGTACTTCTGTTTCTACTGATGTTATTTTTATGTACTTTTGTTTCTACTGATGTTATTTATGTTCTTTTGTTTTTACTAATGTTATTTTTATGTACTTTTATTTCTACTTATGTTATCTATATGTACTTTTAGGTCCTTATAATGAGTGTTTTAAAGTTTTAACAATTTTGAAAATCGATTAGAACATCAGATCGAAATGGCTGATTCGAAATCTGTTGTTAGTTTAGCTGTTGTATCAACTGTTTATCAGTGATACAGCGACATACATACAGAAAACCTTTGTCATATATATATATATATATATATATATATATATATATATATATATATATATATATATATATATATATCAGGTTTGAAAGAAAGTATTGTCGTTTTTGTCCAACACATTTATTTTATCTGAAACATTCACATAAGGGCATTTTTGATCTTTACAATAATTTCCCTCATTTTCTAGGACTTCTGTCCAACGATCAACTAGCTTCTTGGTGCCTTCTTCAAAACATTTCTCTTATTTTTTAGAGAAACACAAATTTAGGTAATTTTTTAGTTTGTCGTCATTTTCATGAATTTTATTGTTTAAGTGATGCTGTAACGACCGGAAAAGATGGTAGCCGGTTGGAGCAAAGTCAGGTTAATAAGTCGGATGAGGCAAACCCACTCAATTGAAACTGATGACTTTTTCCTGAGTGAGTTTTGCTTTGTGGGGTTTCGCGTTATCATGCTGAAGCACTACACCCTTCCTATTGAGTAATGTTGGTCGTTACTTTGATAGAGCAATTCTTAGATCATCCAGCTACTTACAATATTTTACTGCTGTGATTGTTTGATTAGGCTCTAGTAACTCATAATGAATCAGTCCTATCATGTCCCACCATAAAAAGAGCATAACCTGCTTTTGGTGTAGTCCTTGTTTTGGAACAGGCTGTGGACTTTGGTTTCGGTCTAATCATTGTCTTTTGCGTTAAGTATTCTATTAAAGAACCCATTTTTCATCTCCAGTCACAATTCTTTGCAAAAATGGTTCTCGATGATTCCTGGAAAGCAAAGATGTGAAAACAGTCAATATTTGATTTCGTTGAGTGTCGGTCAAATCGTGGGGTACTCAGAGTCCAGGTTTTGTAACATTTCTTAACTCGTGAACGCATGAAATAATTGTGCTATGTACGGGTTGTATTGAATTGTTGAGCTAATTCTCTGCTGGTTAAGTTTGGATTTGACTCGACAGCTTCTTTTATGGCGTCTTTATCAATTGATTTTGGCCTTCCCGAACGTCGCCGATCTGACAGAAGAAAACTTCGCAAACCACCGTTGACATTTTCGATCATTCAGAACATTTATTCCATAGACAATTCAAATATTCCTTGTAGATTCTGCAGTTGAGTTTTCGTTTTTTTAATTCATAGAGCATGCAATGTATCAGATGCTCCTCACTAATATCCATTTTTTGACGGCTGAGACCGTTAAACTTAATATTTTCCAACTAATTACTATATCTGAAAGACAAAGCAATGTATGAAGTCACCAATTCACCAAAGATTCTAGAACTGTGTACAACTTAGGAGGTTGCAAAGTGATAAAGAAAAAAATACGACATTACTTTCTTTCCAACATGATATATATATATATATATATATATATATATATATATATATGCTATAAATATTTTTTATTAAATATGAAAGTTTTTATTACCTACAGACGATATCGTTTCTGGCTTTTTACCCTCATCAGCGCAGGGGTGATGGTTGTAGGCAGTCGCCTGAGATCGATAGCAGTTCATGAATTCAGGCTAGAATTACGAGACGAACATTCGGGACAACACAGTATATATATATATATATATATATATATATATATATATATATATAATTATGGAAATAATATTCCAACGTGATGGAACATAAAAAAAGGAAAAACCAAAAGTATTTATATATTCATCGACGTTTCGTCTTTATTTCAAGAATCTTCGGGATTTTTGATTTGAAGAAATAACATACCAGTTCAATTAAATATTTAGTGCGTTTGTGATGTGAAAAGAATGTTTTTGTTCCTTTCGTTTGAAAACAAATTAAACACAATCCATTTTCTTTCCATGTCGTACAGAAGGCCTTCGTATTAGTTATCTTCTCTCTCTCTCTCTCTCTCTCTCTCTCTCTCTCTCTCTCTCTCTCTCTCTCTCTAAGCTTTGATTGAGTCAGCATCATTAGGGGCACTGACTTCAACTAGGGTTGCTACGTTCTCCCCCTATTTCCCATATCATTATGGCAGGTTTAACAGCTTCGTTTTCTAAGTATGAAGCTGTAGGGATTGCATAGTAATAGTAGATGGTGTATGACTTATTTTGAACAGTTATTTCTGGTGTATGCTCCCAGCACTTAGCGTTAACCCGGATATTCATTTTTTACATATGGTCCACTGGAGATATTTACACGCTTCATTGTGTCGCATTATATAGTAGCAATCCTCCAGCAGAATCTTACAACTGAGTGTCAGGTGGCCCATACACACTACTTCTGTGTGTGCGTGTGTGGGTGGGTGTGTGGGTATGTGTTGGGGGGTGCGTCCTGAAATTGAATGCGAAATTAATGTCACATTCAATTTTTTTGAATCCAAATACAGACATTTATTCAGCTGTCGTCAACGAAATGGGATCCTTATTAAAGTAACAAAATATATGAATGCATATCTATCAAATATTTTGTATTTTCTAATAAAAAAAAGGATAAATGTTTTCTTTTCAAAGTCAACAATGATTTGATGTCGCTTAAAACGAATCGATAAAATGTCAGAATATTTATTTCTAATAATGTTATTTTCACGTACTTTCATTTTGAATAATGAGTGTTAAATAACTTATGAAATCGATAAGAAAAACATATCGAAGGTTCTGAATCGTTGGTATCTCTCTTGCACTTGGTTCACCGAGTATATTCACTAGAAAATGTTAAACTTCTTTTTTTCATGAGTCCGATTGCTCCTAAGATGACTGGATGATCGAGATCTTCCTAACATTCCAGTTTCTGTTCATGTCGTACATGAAACCTTGGTATTTTGTTTGTTTAGTGTGTATGTGTGTGTGTGTGTGCGCGTGAGTTCGTGTGTGCGTGAGTTCATGTGTGCGTGTGCGTGTGTGTGAGTTTGTGTGTGTGTCCTGAAATTGAATGCGAAATTAATTTCTGTTACATTCAATTTTTGGAGACATTTATTCATAACAAAACGGAAGGTATTGAAAAACTTTATTAAATATCCGGTTGATCAGTGTGGCATCGTTTTCTGTTACTGCAATTTTTCGCTGAACATCGTTACAGGCGACGCTTTTTTACTGTCAACCGTCTTCAACGTCAGGTAACGAAATGGTATTCGAAATCATTTTTTGGAAGGTTAGTTCTAGTATTTTGAAGTCGGATAAGACACCAGTTCCAATAATAATTGTTTTGACTTTTCTTTCACGTGATAATCTTTTAAAGAAAGTAGGAAATATTCAATCCTATGTTCAAAATGTCGTCAAAGATTTGGCACTGAACAAAATGTTATTTGTTGGGGTTTTAAATGCGACACCAAGGTTCGGCTCTTAAAGTAAGTTAAAGTTGTAATTTTTTATGTGTGTACACGGTGCTAGAATTTTTTATGTGTGTACACGGTGCTAGAATTTTTTATGTGTGTACACGGTGCTAGAATTTTTTACTTAAATGAGTTCGAGTTTTTCTTTCTTCTTTTGAAGACGACACCAGAGTCGGCAGTAAATTTAAAGCATGGGGATAGTTGTTCGTTGTTGTTTTTATTTTTTATATACAAATCGCCATAGACAAGGCATGAAGCCACTTGATGCTAAAAACCACGCGCTACTTCAAAAGCATGTGAATTAGATCTTATCTCTGCTATAGTAATAACGAAATGCTCTGCTGAGTTGGCCTCTGTCCTCTCCAAACTCTGTAACAAATGCCTTGCTGTATCTTGCTTCCCGGATAGCTGAAAAATTGCCTCTGTGATACCAGTTTTCAGGAACTCTGGAGAAATAACTGACCCGCAAAATTATCGCCCCATAAGTCTTCTCTCGCTTTTCACTAAAATCATTAGCCTATTTAGCGATTGTTCACCACCTTAAAAATGCAATTTATTATGCACCTATTTCCATGGAAACCGCCGGAGTACATAAAATATATTTTTGTATGAAAATGTTAGAAAATATAGTTTTTATATATAAGTCATTGCTCTCAGTAAGTTATAGTTTTAGTCATGCTTTTTATACAGATTTTTACTTTCACTTTCACTTTCACTTTCACTTTTATTTCAATAATAAAATCCAGACGTCGAGTTCTGCGTTACTTGCATTATAGCTGTAACAAAGTAAGTCGAGTTATTAGGGAATTGTAGAATAATGTTCCGAATTTAAAGAATTTAAGGATGAAGATTTGTCACGAGAAGATGAAATAATAGCTTTATTTTGTTATGAATTTGCATTTTCTAACGAAAATTCATAACTCTGAGACGAACACCTGTTTTCAAAAATATTGGATTTGCGTTTTTAATTTAGTTTCTTCAAATCAGTCATCCTGAGGAAGTCTTGTAAATGAAGACGAAACGTTGATGAATACATAAATAATTTATATTTTTCATTTTCATTTTCATTTACCATTACGTTGGAATATTATTGTCATTTTTTTATCATATATAATGGGTGTGTGTGTGAGAGAGAGAGAGAGAGAGAGAGAGACAGACAGACAGACAGACAGACAGACAGACAGAATTATGTTCCAGTATACAGTGGCACAATCAGTGTTGACATGCCGTACAAAAGCCAATAACCGACCAATCTATTTTTCTTTTCTGTTTTTAAAATTTTTATTTTTGTAAATCTGTTGTCTCAACTAAATTTTCGTTATTTGTGCGCGTGTGTTTGATTGGCCAAATGGATGCCGTGATGGGCTATGCAATCTGCTATGCCGGTTTGTAAAAACCCCGCGGATCTATTGTGAGCATTCACGTTCTCATACTGCTGGAAAAGGTACGAACCTTAAATTTTCAACAGCTGTGGTAACATAACTACTTGTGTTCAATTGATTGTATACAATCAATCGTTTGCAATAAGTATTATGATTGAGTATTAAATAATCTAAAAGGGATTGATATGCCGTAAAACAGAAACCAACTAGTATCTAATCAATGACAGACTGTTCTATGTACCAACCAAATTGATCTCGTATGGTTCGCTGTCACTATAAACCAACGAAGCGTGTAATATAACTCGTCGATTAAACAGAAGTCGAATGTCGAAATTAATGATCGTGAAATGCGGAATGAAGCCGATTGTATTGCAAGTAGCGATGCGAGAAGAAAACCCCCGACCCTCCACTGACAAAATGGACACCCCAACTTTCCACTGACAAAATGGACACTCCGACCTTCAACTGACAAAATGGACACCCCGACCTTCCACTGACAAAATTGGCACCCCGACCTTTAACTGACAAAATGGACACCCCGACCTTCCACTGACAAAATTGACACCCCGACCTTCCACTGACAAAATTGGCACCCCGGCCTTCCACTGACAAAATTGACACCTCGGCCTTCCACTAGAAAAAATGGACACCCCGACCTTCCACTGACAAAATATACATCCCGACCTTCCACTGACAAAATAGACATCCCGACCTTCCACTGACAAAATTGGCCCCCCGGCCTTCCACTGACAAAATAGAAACCCCGACCTTGAACTGACAAAATGGAAACCCCGACCTTGAACTGACAAAATGGACACCCCGACCATTCACTGACAAAATGGGCACCCCGACCATTCACTGACAAAATGGGCACCCCGGCCTTCCACTGACAAAATTGACACCCCGACTTTCAACTGACAAAATAGACACACCGACTTCCACTGACAAAATTGGTACCCCGGCCTTCCACTGACAAAATTGGCACCCCGTTCTTCCACTTACAAAATTGGCACCCCGGCCTTCCACTTACAAAATAGACACCCCGACCTTCCACTGACAAAATGTACACCCCGACCTCCCACTAACAAAATGGACAACCCGACCTTCCCTCTAACAAAATGGACACGCCGACCTTCCACTGACAAAATGTACACCCCGACCTCCCACTGACAAAATGGACAACCCGACCTTCCCTCTAACAAAATGGACACTGACAAAATTGGCACCCCGACCTTTAACTGAAAAAATAGACACCCCGACTTTCCACTGACAAAATTGTCACCCCGACCTTCCACTTACAAAATTGGCACCCCGGCCTTCCACTTACAAAATAGACACCCCGACCTTCCACTGAAAAAATGGACACCCCGACATTCCACTGACAAAATGGACACCTCGACCTTCCACTGAAAAAATGGACACCCCCGACCTTCCACTGACAAAATAGACATCCCGACCTTCCACTAACAAAATGGACATTCCTACCTTCCACTGACAAAATTGGCACCCCGGCCTTCCACTGACAAAATTGGCACCCCGACCTTTAACTGACAAAATGGACACTCCGGCCTTCCACTGACAAAATAGACACCTCGACCTCCCACTGACAAAATAGACACCCTTATCTTCCACTGACAAAATGGACATCCCGACCTTCTACTGACAAAATGGACACCCAGACCTTTCACTGACAAAATGAACACCCGACCTTCCACTGACAAAATTGACACCCCGACCTTCAACTGACAAAATGGACACCTCGACTTTCCACTGACAAAATGGACACCCCGACCTTTCACTGACAAAATGGACACCCCGACCTTCCACTGACAAAATGGATACCCCGACTTTCCACTGACAAAATTACTTAAATTAAGAAGCTGGAGGTAGAGCGTTGTTAGAATCGAGTTTCAACAAATGAAGAATATTTCTTCCCTTTTGATTCGTCCGCTATATACCGAGAAAGTACTGGTTGTGTTTCAACCAAACCTTGAAGATAGAATTGTTGATGGGTAACCCAAAAAGTTGGATATAGAATAAAGTCAGAATTATTTTTGCGATATCGACTCGTCTGCTTTTGTCGAACGCTAGAACAAAGTTAGGCGACGTGTAGCATGCCTAGTACCATATGAATGACCATGAGGGAATGCAAGGCACTCGATGCATCTTTCCATGACCGGGATATACATGCGGCTGGAGACCGGCATAGTCCGACCAGGGCTAAATACCACACCAGGAATTACCGGTTCGTTATAATTCAGACAACGGAACACACACACACACACATACACATATCTATATTTAATGAAGTTGAGCTATCGACTTATATTAATTTTTTTAAAAATTGTAAATTATTCAATATTTTGCATTTTCTTTTTAAAAGTTTGGGTTTAAAAATTTTATAACACGTGTTTCGAGCATGCTTGGCTCTCTTTAGATATTATTTTGAGAAAAATAGTGTAGCTTTGAAAAACAATGTCGGTTTAATCTTATTAAAAGTTTGGTGTCTATGTGAGCATGCACCGGCCGCGTGGGTTCCTTCCATCTTCTTTTCCAAGTCATCATCAATACTTCTTGAGGTATGCCACTTGAGTTTGCTGAAGCGTGTTAATTATTTGGTCAATGTTTTGATATAAAATGAGGAGTGTAGTTGAATATAATTAATGAGGGTTGTTTATTTTTCCATGATCCCTGTCTTTTATGCGTGTGTATGTGTATATGCGTATGGGGTGTATATGTGTGTATGTATGATCTCGAATCTACCTCTGCTACATGTGGACATATGTTGTGAAACAAAAAAAATGTTTTCTGGGATTTTATGTTTCTTTTATGTAGATCGATTCTATTGTTGAGTGCTTTGGTAGCGCCTATATAGGATTGGCCGCATGCTGTGCATTTTAGTATATCGACCACATTTTTGGGAGCTGCAGTTGAAGTCTTTCTTTATTTTGAATGTTTGTGTTGGGTTTTTAAATGTGTATGAGTTTCCAGTAATCATTATGTAACAAACCCCACATTTTTGTTGCATTTTGTGACCCCCTTTATATTATGTGTTGGTTGAGTTTGGATGAGGTTAGAATGTGTTTGAGTTTTTTTGGTTGGCGTTTGCTTTTTATTATCTTCATAGTTTTTATCTTGTTGCTTAATTTATTGTTTTGGTAGGTTTCTTGTTATCTCTGTGAATAGCTCTGGGTTGTTTTGGTTGTGTGTAGAGACGTTTGCTAAGATCTGTTCTTTGTTCCGTTTAGGGGGCTTTCGTAGTTGTTCTAATAGTATTTTCTGCTAGTTCTATACCTTTGTGTATTAGTTGTGAGGAGTAGCCTCTCTTCGTTAAGTTTTTTTAGTTCCTCCAGTCGGACAATTTGGAGGTGTTTGTCACTGACTATATTTCCAT
>CAUVYP010000258.1:892500-920000 GCA_963556195.1 Sepiola atlantica
GAAATATTTGAGTTTGTTAAAATGGGTTTGTAGATTAATCTGGTGGTTGATAAAAGATAAAAAATTAAATATTTTTGCATTTTGGTGAAAGTCGAAGTTTTTGCTCTTGGAATTTATGTGGATATAGTTTGTTTAAATGGATTTGTAGAGTAATTTAGTGATTGATAATTAAATTAAATATTTTTGTATTTTTGTGAAGGTCGGAGTTTTTGCTCTTGAAGTTTAAGTGGGTATAGGTTGATGAGGTGTTTGTTCGTTTTTATTGTGTTTATATTAGTAGAGGGGGGGTAGTTAGACATTATGTGAATCGGTCAGACCAGTTTATAAGCAATGCTTGTCTCTTGTGTACACATCCCCTGAATATTTCATCGCGGACATTTAAACAGGCTGTATTCGGATCGATGATGGCTTTTGAAATGTGGTATTTTTCAGCGTCACATAGAGGACATCTGTTTATGGCTGGAGAGAAGGATGGTTTTCTCTCAATTATTTTCCATTTGATGGTGAAGGGTGTGTTTTCTTCTTTAAGCTGCCATATTCGGGTCGCGAGTGCCGTATTAGCCTTGTTTTTGTATCTGAAGGAGTTTCTGTGTGCATATAGCCTTTGTTTGAAATTTCCCTTCGTCATCCCAATATATTTTTCTGCATTACTGGTATTCTGGTCTGTGACGGTTGCTTCATAAATGATTGAATTGATTTTGCAATTTCCCTCCAGGGGGCAGTTGTTTTTGTCTTGGCATGAGCAGCCTGCGTTTGTAATTGTTTTGGGTTCTGCAGAGATAATTTTTCTTATTGAAGGGGCAGTGGAATAGCTGACCTTAACAGAATTTCTGTTAAAAAGTTTGTGTAATTCATTTGTGGGTGGGAAGTGTTTGTCGAGCAACTTGAGGAAAAGTTGGCCTACCTTTGTTTTGGTATTGGTCGAATAGGGTGGGGAAAACCAGATCACCGATCTCCTTCTATTGCGGGTCCCCCGTGGTTGGTCTCGGTTGGGGGTGTATGAGATTTCTTCTCTGAACCCGCTGTCGCGGAGCGCTTTGTTGTAATATGGTGCTGCTTGGTTGAAAATTTCGGGACTGGATGAGAGGTTTGAGATTCTTTGGCTAATATTATTGATTAAATTTTTAAAGATGGTGGGGGGGTGGCAGGATCCCTTGTGTATGTATTGGAGTGTTTCATTGGGTTTGTGGAAAGGTTTGTGTGTATTGTTTTTAAGGTTCAGTGTGGTATCTAGGAAGTTTACTTGGTCTAAATTTGTTTTAATGGTAATTTTGAAGCCGAGATTATGGAAGGTGTTTGTTAATTCTTTTCTAAATCTATCTAATGTGTTTCCGTTGTGGTTGCGTGACAGACAAAGTCCGTCATCTCTATAGAGACCAAAGAAATGGTCTGGAAATTTATTTTGGAGTGTATTTAATATAAGCAAGCCGACTAAGTCACAGATGTCTGCACTGTCGTAGGCCCCCATTGCAACATCAAATGGGTCCTCTGGGTTTGATTTTTTAACCCAAGCCCTTCCCTCGAAGAAGAGAAGGGTTTGTCTTGCTTGCAGTATTGTGTCTCTTTCTAGTTGACTGATGTTTGTGTGTGAAAGTGCAAATGTTAAGGCCTTATCTAGGGTGTCTTTTGTAATGGATGGGTAGAAGTCTACTATATCTAATTGTGTGAATTTGCATCTGTGTTTATCTTGTATGTTATGGAACCAATTTAGGACTGAGTTAGTATTGCCCCACAGACTTAGGTTTATTTTTTCCTTAATTTTATTAACTATATTTTTAACAATGGATTTGCTTGCTAGTCCTAGTTCGCTTTTAGCTGGGTTGATAGGTCTGCATGAGGGTTTATTTGTGAAGTTTTCTTTGTGGTCTTTTAAAGTAACAAAGGCCTTCCTCTTATCTAAATAATTAATTCTATATTCGACGCCTAGTCTAGTAGCTATTTCAGTAGTATCATTATTAATAGATTTATATGTATCTGCCTTGGCTAATTGATATTTATCGGTAATGGAGCTAATTGTTAGGTCTGTTTTTTCCTTTTTAGTCATTTTATAAATATTTTTAGTTTTGTCGGAGAATACAAGTGCATTATTTTCTCTTTTAAGTTTTTTTATGTCGGCGGTAAGTGTCTTCTGAAATGGATTTTGCTTGTTTGTAAAAACTAGGTTGTGAGTAATGTTGAGTAGGTCTTTTTCGAAATTGTCTAAGGCCTCTACTTTTGGCGGGTATTTACCAGATTTTAAGCCGTAGTAGTTTTTTTCCGTTTGCCTCTGTTCTGTATTCAACACTTTCCACCTCATTCTTCCTATGACGTCCACTATTTTTGTCAGGAGTATCCTGGTATATGTTTGTTTTTTGGGGGTTGGGATATTTTTGGTAGAATATCCGAGAGTGTATAGTTCCATTTCCCAGGGTATAGGTGGTAATCCCTGTTAATTAGTTTTTTCCGTGGTGTTGGTAGTTTTCCCGAGAGTGCTCGACTACGAGGCTAACAGGGTTTAACTGTAATTCCTGGTAGGGGCTGAGTAAATTCTTTGTAGAATGGTAGGAAAAATCCCAGCAGAGTGCTCGATTAATTAAGAATCAAAGTTAAAAATTAAGAGCATAATATTTATTTATTCTGGTACAGAAAAATTAGTACATTTCAAAAGCCATCATCGATCCGAATACAGCCTGTTTAAATGTCCGCGATGAAATATTCAGGGGATGTGTACACAAGAGACAAGCATTGCTTATAAACTGGTCTGACCGATTCACATAATGTCTAACTACCCCCCCTCTACTAATATAAACACAATAAAAACGAACAAACACCTCATCAACCTATACCCACTTAAACTTCAAGAGCAAAAACTCCGACCTTCACAAAAATACAAAAATATTTAATTTAATTATCAATCACTAAATTACTCTACAAATCCATTTAAACAAACTATATCCACATAAATTCCAAGAGCAAAAACTTCGACTTTCACCAAAATGCAAAAATATTTAATTTTTTATCTTTTATCAACCACCAGATTAATCTACAAACCCATTTTAACAAACTCAAATATTTCATATTTCCATCTTAGTTACCTCCCTTAGCTCCGAATTTCTTCATTAAAAATCACTCCAATCTGGAGAAAAGATTCTTACACATCAACGGTTTTTAGAACGCATACCTTCAAAAATATAACGGCTAATGATACAAATTCATAATTTGGCTCACGGGAATTTCAGAGAAACCCTTTCTTTATTTTTATTATTTTTATTTTTAATCTTTAATTTTTAATTTTTAATTTTTAATTTTTAATTTTATTTTTTATTATTATTATTATTTTTAATCTTTAAATTTATTTTTAATTTATTTTTATTTTTATTTTTATTTTTATTTATATATTTTATTTATATATTTTTATTCTTTCTATTTTTATTCTTTCTTTCTCTCTCGCTCTTTTTTATTCTCTACATTTTATTCTCTATATATATATATTTTTTAACCCCCTTTTTTTCTTCTTTTTATACCTTTTTATACTCTTTTTCTCTTTTTCTTTTTTTATTCCTTTATTCTTAGTATTAAAATGTTTTTATATATATATATGTTTTTTTATATTTATTTATATATATATATATATTTTTTCATATATATTTTTTTATTTTTTTATTTTTTACCCCCCTTTTTTATTCCCCTTTTTATCCCCTTTAATCTTGAATTCTCTTTCTTCTCCCGTGTTTTAAATCTCAACGGTCTTATGACACTAAATTCAAATTTAAACAAACACACACAACACACTGAGCAAATAACGCGTCCCAACAAGAGTGTCATGTGACCTCACATTTCCAAAACAGATGACAACAGAAGCTGAAGAGAGCCGGATGGGTAAGACCTTCCGTGCTTGAAACCGACGGTACGAATGTTGTACTAATTTTTCTGTACCAGAATAAATAAATATTATGCTCTTAATTTTTAACTTTGATTCTTAATTAATCGAGCACTCTGCTGGGATTATTCCTACCATTCTACAAAGAATTTACTCAGCTCCTACCAGGAATTACAGTTAAACCCTGTTAGCTTCGTAGTCGAGCACTCTCGGGAAAACTACCAACACCACGGAAAAAACTAATTAACAGGGATTACCACCTATACCCTGGGAAATGGAACTATACACTCTCGGATATTCTACCAAAAATATCCCAACCCCCAAAAAACAAACATATACCAGGATACTCCTGACAAAAATAGTGGACGTCATAGGAAGAATGAGGTGGAAAGTGTTGAATACAGAACAGAGGCAAACGGAAAAAAACTACTACGGCTTAAAATCTGGTAAATACCCGCCAAAAGTAGAGGCCTTAGACAATTTCGAAAAAGACCTACTCAACATTACTCACAACCTAGTTTTTACAAACAAGCAAAATCCATTTCAGAAGACACTTACCGCCGACATAAAAAAACTTAAAAGAGAAAATAATGCACTTGTATTCTCCGACAAAACTAAAAATATTTATAAAATGACTAAAAAGGAAAAAACAGACCTAACAATTAGCTCCATTACCGATAAATATCAATTAGCCAAGGCAGATACATATAAATCTATTAATAATGATACTACTGAAATAGCTACTAGACTAGGCGTCGAATATAGAATTAATTATTTAGATAAGAGGAAGGCCTTTGTTACTTTAAAAGACCACAAAGAAAACTTCACAAATAAACCCTCATGCAGACTTATCAACCCAGCTAAAAGCGAACTAGGACTAGCAAGCAAATCCATTGTTAAAAATATAGTTAATAAAATTAAGGAAAAAATAAACCTAAGTCTGTGGGGCAATACTAACTCAGTCCTAAATTGGTTCCATAACATACAAGATAAACACAGATGCAAATTCACACAATTAGATATAGTAGACTTCTACCCATCCATTACAAAAGACACCCTAGATAAGGCCTTAACATTTGCACTTTCACACACAAACATCAGTCAACTAGAAAGAGACACAATACTGCAAGCAAGACAAACCCTTCTCTTCTTCGAGGGAAGGGCTTGGGTTAAAAAATCAAACCCAGAGGACCCATTTGATGTTGCAATGGGGGCCTACGACAGTGCAGACATCTGTGACTTAGTCGGCTTGCTTATATTAAATACACTCCAAAATAAATTTCCAGACCATTTCTTTGGTCTCTATAGAGATGACGGACTTTGTCTGTCACGCAACCACAACGGAAACACATTAGATAGATTTAGAAAAGAATTAACAAACACCTTCCATAATCTCGGCTTCAAAATTACCATTAAAACAAATTTAGACCAAGTAAACTTCCTAGATACCACACTGAACCTTAAAAACAATACACACAAACCTTTCCACAAACCCAATGAAACACTCCAATACATACACAAGGGATCCTGCCACCCCCCCACCATCTTTAAAAATTTAATCAATAATATTAGCCAAAGAATCTCAAACCTCTCATCCAGTCCCGAAATTTTCAACCAAGCAGCACCATATTACAACAAAGCGCTCCGCGACAGCGGGTTCAGAGAAGAAATCTCATACACCCCCAACCGAGACCAACCACGGGGGACCCGCAATAGAAGGAGATCGGTGATCTGGTTTTCCCCACCCTATTCGACCAATACCAAAACAAAGGTAGGCCAACTTTTCCTCAAGTTGCTCGACAAACACTTCCCACCCACAAATGAATTACACAAACTTTTTAACAGAAATTCTGTTAAGGTCAGCTATTCCACTGCCCCTTCAATAAGAAAAATTATCTCTGCAGAACCCAAAACAATTACAAACGCAGGCTGCTCATGCCAAGACAAAAACAACTGCCCCCTGGAGGGAAATTGCAAAATCAATTCAATCATTTATGAAGCAACCGTCACAGACCAGAATACCAGTAATGCAGAAAAATATATTGGGATGACGAAGGGAAATTTCAAACAAAGGCTATATGCACACAGAAACTCCTTCAGATACAAAAACAAGGCTAATACGGCACTCGCGACCCGAATATGGCAGCTTAAAGAAGAAAACACACCCTTCACCATCAAATGGAAAATAATTGAGAGAAAACCATCCTTCTCTCCAGCCATAAACAGATGTCCTCTATGTGACGCTGAAAAATACCACATTTCAAAAGCCATCATCGATCCGAATACAGCCTGTTTAAATGTCCGCGATGAAATATTCAGGGGATGTGTACACAAGAGACAAGCATTGCTTATAAACTGGTCTGACCGATTCACATAATGTCTAACTACCCCCCCTCTACTAATATAAACACAATAAAAACGAACAAACACCTCATCAACCTATACCCACTTAAACTTCAAGAGCAAAAACTCCGACCTTCACAAAAATACAAAAATATTTAATTTAATTATCAATCACTAAATTACTCTACAAATCCATTTAAACAAACTATATCCACATAAATTCCAAGAGCAAAAACTTCGACTTTCACCAAAATGCAAAAATATTTAATTTTTTATCTTTTATCAACCACCAGATTAATCTACAAACCCATTTTAACAAACTCAAATATTTCATATTTCCATCTTAGTTACCTCCCTTAGCTCCGAATTTCTTCATTAAAAATCACTCCAATCTGGAGAAAAGATTCTTACACATCAACGGTTTTTAGAACGCATACCTTCAAAAATATAACGGCTAATGATACAAATTCATAATTTGGCTCACGGGAATTTCAGAGAAACCCTTTCTTTATTTTTATTATTTTTATTTTTAATCTTTAATTTTTAATTTTTAATTTTTAATTTTTAATTTTATTTTTTATTATTATTATTATTTTTAATCTTTAAATTTATTTTTAATTTATTTTTATTTTTATTTTTATTTTTATTTATATATTTTATTTATATATTTTTATTCTTTCTATTTTTATTCTTTCTTTCTCTCTCGCTCTTTTTTATTCTCTACATTTTATTCTCTATATATATATATTTTTTAACCCCCTTTTTTTCTTCTTTTTATACCTTTTTATACTCTTTTTCTCTTTTTCTTTTTTTATTCCTTTATTCTTAGTATTAAAATGTTTTTATATATATATATGTTTTTTTATATTTATTTATATATATATATATATTTTTTCATATATATTTTTTTATTTTTTTATTTTTTACCCCCCTTTTTTATTCCCCTTTTTATCCCCTTTAATCTTGAATTCTCTTTCTTCTCCCGTGTTTTAAATCTCAACGGTCTTATGACACTAAATTCAAATTTAAACAAACACACACAACACACTGAGCAAATAACGCGTCCCAACAAGAGTGTCATGTGACCTCACATTTCCAAAACAGATGACAACAGAAGCTGAAGAGAGCCGGATGGGTAAGACCTTCCGTGCTTGAAACCGACGGTACGAATGTTGTACTAATTTTTCTGTACCAGAATAAATAAATATTATGCTCTTAATTTTTAACTTTGATTCTTAATTAATCGAGCACTCTGCTGGGATTTTTCCTACCATTCTACAAAGAATTTACTCAGCCCCTACCAGGAATTACAGTTAAACCCTGTTAGCTTCGTAGTCGAGCACTCTCGGGAAAACTACCAACACCACGGAAAAAACTAATTAACAGGGATTACCACCTATACCCTGGGAAATGGAACTATACACTCTCGGATATTCTACCAAAAATATCCCAACCCCCAAAAAACAAACATATACCAGGATACTCCTGACAAAAATAGTGGACGTCATAGGAAGAATGAGGTGGAAAGTGTTGAATACAGAACAGAGGCAAACGGAAAAAAACTACTACGGCTTAAAATCTGGTAAATACCCGCCAAAAGTAGAGGCCTTAGACAATTTCGAAAAAGACCTACTCAACATTACTCACAACCTAGTTTTTACAAACAAGCAAAATCCATTTCAGAAGACACTTACCGCCGACATAAAAAAACTTAAAAGAGAAAATAATGCACTTGTATTCTCCGACAAAACTAAAAATATTTATAAAATGACTAAAAAGGAAAAAACAGACCTAACAATTAGCTCCATTACCGATAAATATCAATTAGCCAAGGCAGATACATATAAATCTATTAATAATGATACTACTGAAATAGCTACTAGACTAGGCGTCGAATATAGAATTAATTATTTAGATAAGAGGAAGGCCTTTGTTACTTTAAAAGACCACAAAGAAAACTTCACAAATAAACCCTCATGCAGACTTATCAACCCAGCTAAAAGCGAACTAGGACTAGCAAGCAAATCCATTGTTAAAAATATAGTTAATAAAATTAAGGAAAAAATAAACCTAAGTCTGTGGGGCAATACTAACTCAGTCCTAAATTGGTTCCATAACATACAAGATAAACACAGATGCAAATTCACACAATTAGATATAGTAGACTTCTACCCATCCATTACAAAAGACACCCTAGATAAGGCCTTAACATTTGCACTTTCACACACAAACATCAGTCAACTAGAAAGAGACACAATACTGCAAGCAAGACAAACCCTTCTCTTCTTCGAGGGAAGGGCTTGGGTTAAAAAATCAAACCCAGAGGACCCATTTGATGTTGCAATGGGGGCCTACGACAGTGCAGACATCTGTGACTTAGTCGGCTTGCTTATATTAAATACACTCCAAAATAAATTTCCAGACCATTTCTTTGGTCTCTATAGAGATGACGGACTTTGTCTGTCACGCAACCACAACGGAAACACATTAGATAGATTTAGAAAAGAATTAACAAACACCTTCCATAATCTCGGCTTCAAAATTACCATTAAAACAAATTTAGACCAAGTAAACTTCCTAGATACCACACTGAACCTTAAAAACAATACACACAAACCTTTCCACAAACCCAATGAAACACTCCAATACATACACAAGGGATCCTGCCACCCCCCCACCATCTTTAAAAATTTAATCAATAATATTAGCCAAAGAATCTCAAACCTCTCATCCAGTCCCGAAATTTTCAACCAAGCAGCACCATATTACAACAAAGCGCTCCGCGACAGCGGGTTCAGAGAAGAAATCTCATACACCCCCAACCGAGACCAACCACGGGGGACCCGCAATAGAAGGAGATCGGTGATCTGGTTTTCCCCACCCTATTCGACCAATACCAAAACAAAGGTAGGCCAACTTTTCCTCAAGTTGCTCGACAAACACTTCCCACCCACAAATGAATTACACAAACTTTTTAACAGAAATTCTGTTAAGGTCAGCTATTCCACTGCCCCTTCAATAAGAAAAATTATCTCTGCAGAACCCAAAACAATTACAAACGCAGGCTGCTCATGCCAAGACAAAAACAACTGCCCCCTGGAGGGAAATTGCAAAATCAATTCAATCATTTATGAAGCAACCGTCACAGACCAGAATACCAGTAATGCAGAAAAATATATTGGGATGACGAAGGGAAATTTCAAACAAAGGCTATATGCACACAGAAACTCCTTCAGATACAAAAACAAGGCTAATACGGCACTCGCGACCCGAATATGGCAGCTTAAAGAAGAAAACACACCCTTCACCATCAAATGGAAAATAATTGAGAGAAAACCATCCTTCTCTCCAGCCATAAACAGATGTCCTCTATGTGACGCTGAAAAATACCACATTTCAAAAGCCATCATCGATCCGAATACAGCCTGTTTAAATGTCCGCGATGAAATATTCAGGGGATGTGTACACAAGAGACAAGCATTGCTTATAAACTGGTCTGACCGATTCACATAATGTCTAACTACCCCCCCTCTACTAATATAAACACAATAAAAACGAACAAACACCTCATCAACCTATACCCACTTAAACTTCAAGAGCAAAAACTCCGACCTTCACAAAAATACAAAAATATTTAATTTAATTATCAATCACTAAATTACTCTACAAATCCATTTAAACAAACTATATCCACATAAATTCCAAGAGCAAAAACTTCGACTTTCACCAAAATGCAAAAATATTTAATTTTTTATCTTTTATCAACCACCAGATTAATCTACAAACCCATTTTAACAAACTCAAATATTTCATATTTCCATCTTAGTTACCTCCCTTAGCTCCGAATTTCTTCATTAAAAATCACTCCAATCTGGAAAAAAGATTCTTACACATCAACGGTTTTTAGAACGCATACCTTCAAAAATATAACGGCTAATGATACAAATTCATAATTTGGCTCACGGGAATTTCAGAGAAACCCTTTCTTTATTTTTATTATTTTTGTTTTTAATCTTTAATTTTTAATTTTTAATTTTTAATTTTTAATTTTATTTTTTATTATTATTATTATTTTTAATCTTTAAATTTATTTTTAATTTATTTTTATTTTTATTTTTATTTATATATTTTATTTATATATTTTTATTCTTTCTATTTTTATTCTTTCTTTCTCTCTCGCTCTTTTTTATTCTCTACATTTTATTCTCTATATATATATATTTTTTAACCCCCTTTTTTCTTCTTTTTATACCTTTTTATACTCTTTTTCTCTTTTTCTTTTTTTATTCCTTTATTCTTAGTATTAAAATGTTTTTATATATATATATGTTTTTTTATATTTATTTATATATATATATATATTTTTTCATATATATTTTTTTATTTTTTACCCCCCTTTTTTATTCCCCTTTTTATCCCCTTTAATCTTGAATTCTCTTTCTTCTCCTGTGTTTTAAATCTCAACGGTCTTATGACACTAAATTCAAATTTAAACAAACACACACAACACACTGAGCAAATAACGCGTCCCAACAAGAGTGTCATGTGACCTCACATTTCCAAAACAGATGACAACAGAAGCTGAAGAGAGCCGGATGGGTAAGACCTTCCGTGCTTGAAACCGACGGTACGAATGTTGTACTAATTTTTCTGTACCAGAATAAATATATATATATATATATATATATATATATATATATATATATATATATATATATATATATATATATATGTCGGGCATATACTGGAATAACCTCCCTTTTCGCCTTATCTTGCTCCGTGTGACGTTCTCTTTTTCACTAAATTCACGGTGATCATTATGGGTTAGGTTTTTAAGGCCTGGAGCCATAAAGAGATCCTTAACAACGTAGCATAAGGGCATCCTAGAATAGTTATAGTAATACACTGACTTCAATCAGAGATGGATGAGAAAGTGCATTACATTTGACCAGGCGTTAGGTTGTTAGAGAAAGCCATGTAGTTTGCACATTGGACCAAGATAACAAGCAAGACCCTGAGCGTGTTAGTAGTATTAGTATTAATAGTAGTAGTCTATCTATCTATCTATCTATCTATCTATCTATCTATCTATCTATCTATCTGTCTATCTATCTATCTATATATATATATATATATATATATATATATATATATATATATATATATATATATAGTGCGCTAAGTCAGCACAGCTAGGATCAATATTTATGTGTTTGACCTACTTAAAATCAACTCACATCCAAATTGAAAATTGGGAAAGTTTATTGGTTTATGTTAATTAATAGGGAAGGAGTGGTGTGCATATATACACTAAAGTAATTACTTAAAGTGGCTGAAAATTTATTTAAACACTAATTGCTTACATTAGGGAATGTACCTTTCCGTCTTTAGAGAAATGGAACACAAAACATTTATGTGTGGCTTACTTGCCTTCAGTATATCTTACTACTACTACTACTACTACTACATATCTACTCATCTTTAATATATATATATATACGGTGTATAAGCTGTTTGTTAAAAAAGACTGCATATGTTGTTCTTTTATTGTTACGTCAATCGTAGCTCTAAGTTAATTGGTTCTTAGAAATAGTTTTTCTTTATCGATCACCGATCAGATCTGTTTTGCAGATTCCATGAACAAGTAAAAAAAATCTCAATTACGTAAAAAAGTAAAAATCCCAATTACGTAAGAATGCGAAAGCAATGCAAAACGCAGAAAGACAGCGACAAAAATGGAGGAAAACGTTAGAAACATCGAAGCAAAAGAAAATGGTGTCAGTTGGCGGGAACAAAAAAGATTCGGATTGGCGCGAATAATAATGAGTCAGTTCGTGCGAGTTTTCCGATTTCTTATTCTTACTCAAGCCGCTATTTTTTTTAAATGCGTCCTCGTATATTAAGAAAGGTGCGGTTCGTCTGGCATGTCATTTTGTCGATCTGTCACGCTTAAGTTTGAAATAGCATGTTTAATTGTCTCTCAAGCCTCAGGTTTGAAATAACACTTCATTTCATCTGTGAAGCTTAAGTTTACATAGCATTTTCATCACAAAACGTGCAGATAGAGTCATCTAATTGTCATCTAATTGTCATCTAATTGTAGATGTACCCAAACATTTATACGAGACTGTTTGCTGGTCGCTTTGTTTGTGGTTTGAAATAAAAAAAAATGTTTGCCTCTCACACTTAAGTTTGAAATAGCCTTTTCTTTTTTCTGTCATGCTTAAGTTTGAAATAGCATTTTTTTATCTGTCACGCTTAAATTAAAATACAATTTTCTTTTGTCTGTCACGCTTAAGTTTGAAATAGCATTTTCTTTTGTCTGTCACGCTTAAGTTTGAAATAGCATTTTTTTATCTGTCACGCTTAAATTCCAATACAATTTTCTTTTGTCTGTCACGCTTAAGTTTGAAATAGCATTTTCTTTTTTCTGTCACGCTTAAGTTTGAAATAGCATTTTTTTATCTGTCACGCTTAAATTCAAATACAATTTTCTTTTATCTGTCACGCTTAAATTCAAATACAATTTTCTTTTATCTGTCACGCTTAAATTCAAATACAATTTTCTTTTGTCTGTCACGCTTAAGTTTGAAATAGCATTTTCTTTTATCTGTCACGCTTAAGTTTGAAATAGCATTTTTTTATCTGTCAAGCTTAAATTAAATTACAATTTTCTTTTGTCTGTCACGCTTAAGTTTGAAATAGCATTTTCTTTTTTCTGTCACACTTAAGTTTGAAATAGCATTTTTTATCTGTCATGCTTAAATTCAAATACAATTTTCTTTTGTCTGTCACGCTTAAGTTTGAAATAGCATTTTCTTTTTTCTGTCACGCTTAAGTTTGAAATAGCATTGTTTTATCTGTCACGCTTAAATTCCAATACAATTTTCTTTTGTCTGTCACGCTTAAGTTTGAAAGAGCATTTTCTTTTATCTGTCACGCTTAAGTTTGAAATAGCATTTTTTTATCTGTCACGCTTAAATTAAATTACAATTTTCTTTTGTCTGTCACGCTTAAGTTTGAAATAGCATTTTCTTTTTTCTGTCACACTTAAGTTTGAAATAGCATTTTTTATCTGTCATGCTTAAATTCAAATACAATTTTCTTTTGTCTGTCACGCTTAAGTTTGAAATAGCATTTTCTTTTTTCTGTCACACTTAAGTTTGAAATAGCATTTTTTATCTGTCATGCTTAAATTCAAATACAATTTTCTTTTGTCTGTCACGCTTAAGTGTGAAATAGCATTTTCTTTTTTCTGTCACGCTTAAGTTTGAAATAGCATTGTTTTATCTGTCACGATGAAGTTTGAAATAGCATTTTTTTTATCTGTCACGCTTAAATTAAAATAAAATGTTCTTTTATCTGTCACGCTTAAATTCAAATACAATTTTCTTTTGTCTGTCACGCTTAAGTTTGAAATAGCATTTTCTTTTTTCTGTCACGCTTAAGTTTGAAATAGCATTGTTTTATCTGTCACGATGAAGTTTGAAATAGCATTTTTTTTATCTGTCACGCGTAAATTAAAATGAAATGTTCTTTTATCTGTCACGCTTAAGTTCAAATACAATTTTCTTTTGTCTGTCACGCTTAAGTTTGAAATAGCATTTTCTTTTTTCTGTCACGCTTAAATTTAAATAACATTTTCTTTTATCTGTCACGCTTAAATTCAAATACAATTCTCTTTTTCTGTCACGCTTAAGTTTGAAATAGCATTTTCTTTTTTCTGTCACGCTTAAATTTAAATAAAATTTTCTTTTATCTGTTACGCTTAAATTTAAATAAAATTTTCTTTTGTCTGTCACGCTTAAATTTAAATAAAATTTTCTTTTATCTGTTACGCTTAAATTTAAATAAAATTTTCTTTTGTCTGTCACGCTTAAATTTAAATAAAATTTTCTTTGTCTGTCACGCATTCATTTTAAATAGACTTTTGTCGATCTGTCTCGTTTAAGTTTTATACAGCATTTTCTTTTGTCTATCACGCTTAAATTTAAATAACATTTTCTTTTGTCTGTTTCGTTTAAGTTTTTAATATCATTTCCTTATGTCTATTATTTTTATATTGAAAATAGTATTTTGTGTAACGCTTAAATGTAAAATAACATTTTCTATTGTCTGTCACGTTTAAGTTGGAAATACCACTTTCTTCGGTAAACTGAATGGACGTATCTTATTTTAAATACATCCAAATCAAATATAGCCGATAATATGTCTATCGATCGGTTTGTCTGTCACGATTAGGTTTTAAATTGTGTTTTCTCACTTTGTCATGGTTGCGTTTAAAATTAGCATTATTTGAATCTGTGAGGTTTTAAGTTTGGAATGGAATTTTTATCGCTAAGCTTGCAGATTGAATGGACGTATCTCGACGAAGATCCGCCCATGCTTTATTAGATCATTACGAATGGTTTCAAATGAAATTCTAATTGTTTGAAGAACGTCACTCGAAAGAAGATGTTTCTCAACCCACTTCCGCTTCCGTTTAGCTTTTATCGGAGGAGGAAAATTGGAAAATCGAATTAATTTGAAAAAGAATCGCAGGTTAGAGAACAGATTATCAAAGAAAAGTAAAAAAATATTCGATTATAGAAAAAGTAAAGAAAATACAGAAATCAATATTTTTTAGTTACGTCTATTCAATCTGCACGTTTTGCGACGAAAATGATATTTCAAACTTAAGTGTGACAGACTTACAAAAATGCGAAATAAAACCTATTTGTGACAAAAAAACGCAATTAAACTACTTTGTGACAAACCGCCGAAAATGAAATTTACTATTTAAATGTGACAGACTAATAAAAATACGAAAGAAAACTTATTTGTGACAAACTGTCGAAAATGCTTAAGCGTGACAGACCAACAAAAATACGAAAGAAAACTTTATATTTCAAACTTAAACGTGATTTTTTTATACTAATTAGTAACCACTTATCAAGGCCAAAAGCCACTCGAGGATAAATGTTAAAGAGATTGTCAGTTGGATGTTGAACAATACTATGAGAGGATTGAAATCGATAAATAAATTTGATTACTTAAGAGGCCGGTTTGTTAAGAATTCATTGACATTCGACTTGAAGACGATTATGTTGTAGTCTTCAGGGAAGCAGTCCAAAGATATGAAGTCTTTGGAAAGAAAATGTGTTCATTGAAATTCCGTTTGATTTGTAATTACATACAATAAAAAGGAAAATACTTCGTAGTAGTAGTAGTAGTAGTAGTAGTAGTAGTAGTAGTAGTAGTAGCTAGATGAGTTCTTGCTGAGAATGTTTTGCAGGTAGGAATTAAAGATTGGTGCTCAGTCGAGCAGCTGTCATGGAAGTAATGATAGAGTAGAGAAAGACTAGCAACGTCTCTTTCGTCAAGGCACGAAAGGGTACTTGGAGCGCCACCTCACCAGATGTGGGAGATACACTCCGCATTAGAGCGTATCATACCCTTATATACGTAGATGATTGCATATGGAGTCAAATACTAAGGATCTGTTCTGGGTTCAATTCTGTTCGTGGTTTTCAAATCATATTCTGGGATCATTTGTTGACATCTATACAGATAACACAACTGACTATGGCCAGACTTCGAAGAGCATTGGTTATCAAGATTTTTCTGATTCTCTCTCTTCTCATCTGGAGCATGTCGTGCAGTGAAGGAAACACTCTTATACATGTAAAGGATTGCATCATTAGTCAGGTACTTTCTGTATACAATAATTGACAGACAAAGTCTTATATAGAATTGTCATGACGCGTATAAATGTTGTCAACCTTTCAGTGAAGGTTGATATACCTCTTAAGCTTTGGGATATATCTAAGTCTAACCATAACCCTTACCTCTTAAGCTTTGGGATATATCTAAGTCTAACCATAACCCTAACCTCTTAAGCTTTGGGATATATCTAAGTCTAACCATAACCCTAACCTCTTAAGCTTTGGGATATATCTAAGTCTAACCATAACCCTTACCTCTTAAGCTTTGGGATATATCTAAGTCTAACCATAACCCTTACCTCTTAAGCTTTGGGATATATCTAAGTCTAACCATAACCCTTACCTCTTAAGCTTTGGGATATATCTAAGTCTAACCATAACCCTTACCTCTTAAGCTTTGGGATATATCTAAGTCTAACCATAACCCTAACCTCTTAAGCTTTGGGATATATCTAAGTCTAACCATAACCCTTACCTCTTAAGCTTTGGGATATATCTAAGTCTAACCATAACCCTTACCTCTTAAGCTTTGGGATACATCTAAGTCTAACCATAACCCTAACCTCTTAAGCTTTGGGATATATCTAAGTCTAACCATAACCCTAACCTCTTAAGCTTTGGGATATATCTAAGTCTAACCATAACCCTTACCTCTTAAGCTTTGGGATATATCTAAGTCTAACCATAACCCTTACCTCTTAAGCTTTGGGATATATCTAAGTCTAACCATAACGCTTACCTCTTAAGCTTTGGGATATATCTAAGTCTAACCATAACCCTTACCTCTTAAGCTTTGTGATATATCTAAGTCTAACCATAACCCTAACCTCTTAAGCTTTGGGATATATCTAAGTCTAACCATAACCCTTACCTTTTAAGCTTTGGGATATATCTAATCCTAACCATAACCCTAACCTCTTAAGCTTTGGGATATATCTAAGACTAACCATAACCCTAACCTCTTAAGCTTTGGGATATATTTAATCCTAACCATAACCCTAACCTCTTAAGCTTTGGGATATATCTAAGTCTAACCATAACCCTAACCCTAACATCCTTTTAAAAAACTCCTTAAAACCCCTAGTTTCTTTTCAAATGACTACGTAATCAAAAATAAAATCATAGTTTCTTTGTTAGACATTTGTTGGTTACTCAAACCAAGATTAGGCATTATATAGTTCGTTTCAAAACCAAACTTCGACTCAACCAACGATACTAAGTATAAACTAGTGGGAAACAGGTTAGAAAAGAAAACTTTTTTGATAAGTCTTTTCAAATTATTTGTCAAATAATTTACGTTTAATACGAGATACAAGTTTAAAAGCACTGATTGGTAGAAATCAATGTTGAAATCGAAGTTAAAGTGCATCCAAATTTTTTATAGTAGAAACTAATAGACTGGTCTAAATTTTCAGAAGAACTGATGTCAGAAAAGGAAGAAAATATCGATTGGGTTATAGTTCTGGCGTTGATAAAACATTGTAATAATTAAATAAAAAGAGAAAATCAATAATGGTAAATATTTCTGACGCCATTATGACATTTTCTAAAGAAGAAAAATATGCTAGAAAAATATATTTCGTAAAAGAAAACGAAAAAAAAGCGTTGAAGGAATTTTGAATAGCAGCAAGTATAGAATGCTATAAAAATGAATGTAGAAACTTTTAGAAGTTTTGGCCAACCTTATATCATATATATATATATATATATATATATATATATATATATATATATATATATATATATAATGTTCAATATACAAGCATGTCGATGAAAACAAAGTAACAACTCGAAAACAATATAGAATTCAACAAAACATTTACTGTTCGTGAACCCGACTAGGTTCGCTATGAAATTGTTGACATTGAGAATGTATATAAGACAATCTGTAAATGGTGCTTGTTATGAAAATCGATTTTGTCAAGGCAAGAAAGGGGGCTGAGCGGCACCTCTCAAGATGTGGCAGCATTATTCTATCTTAGGACGTATCTGACAGACAAAACCTCTTATAGATATGCCATGACGAATCTTAAATGTTGTCACTTTTTCGGTGAAAGTATCTTTTTAGGTCTGCAAAGTATCTAACCATAACTTTAACCCTAAACCTTTTTTTAAAAACCCTAGTTTTATTTCAAATACATTTACGTAAGTAAACATAACATTAAGTTCCCTACAAAAGCCCCACAATTTAATGTTCAAATCGTTTAAATGTTCGAAAAACCATTAAAAAGGCTCCAGTATAAAAACCATTACAATGTGAAATATTTCTTTTGTAGGACACATGTTGGTTACTTAAAAAGATGTTTGTGTCTCTCTCCTTGAGGAATCCCCTACTTTGATAAGTTTCTGGGACTGACCTTCACTACAAACTTGAAATTGAAGACTAATATCAAATCTGTTTCTCAAGTGTCTGGAAAAATAGTTGCATCATTCCACCGCTCCAGAAAGTATTTTCCTCTTGACGCAACTCTCTCCCTGTATAAGAGTCAAGTACGCCTTAAGATGGGGAGGTACTGTTGCCACATCTGGGGAAGTTCTGGCCAGAGCACCATTTTCTGTCTTGACTAAGTACAAAACCGACTTCGAAATCTAGTGGCGGATGGCCTATTCCCATTTTCTCACAGAAGATATGTTGCTAGTCTTTCTCGGCTCTATCGTTATTTTCATGGTAGGTGCTCGACTGAATTCCGCTATGCTTTACCCTGTACAAACTCATCTAGCTACAACCACTGTCAATAATTTCCGTTTCTCATTGCGTGTACCTAAAACTAAACAGGGCTTTCATGAACATAATTTTATTTCCTAGAACTACCCGTCAGTGGAACACAACACTGCGTGGCTGCTTCCCAGCTGACTACAGCATAGTTGTTTTCAAGTCCAATGTAAACAAATTCTCCTTCTTCTTCCCAATTTCAATCATCGTTACCAATCATCTCGGTGTTGTTTCACAGCCAACCTGACAAACTCATTAACCCCGATCCTCGAGTGACCCTTGGGCCTTGATAAGTAGTGCAGTTTTAGTAATAAAAAAAACTTATTTTCGGATTCAAAAAATCGTTTCAAAACAAAACCTCGTTTCAACCAACGAACATAATATTTCTATATTAGCAGAAAAAGAAGAAAATAATGAATATGGCACAATGATCAGTGAGTTGCTATCAACATTGGATAGATTTGACACAAGTTGAGACGAGTTGACGATCTGAATACACTTAGATGTAATAATGAATGACAGAGCAAATGCAAGTGCTACAATTGTGGACTTACGGTTCGTTCAATTTCGATTTGTTTTTGTCACGTGGTGCATAACCTACGTCAGAGAATAGGCGTTAACGGTTCGTTCAATTTAGATTTATATTCGCTTCGATAAATGAAACAAGGTTGTCTCCCTTAGATTCTTGTCGCGTGTTGAATAACCGCCATTACAAGGGTTACAATTCTGAACTTAGCTGAATAAGTTTCTTGCTTAAACCTCCTGGTATTGAATGCAGGAATCGATTGGAGAATCCCATGTGAGTTTTATTGAAAGTTAACCACATAATCAGAGGTGTCGCAAGTCAGAAATATACTATCATATTACACACGACTGGTCTCACTAGATCTCCGGAGAATTAATTTTATCCCTCTTTGTGACTGGCCACAATGGTACTTTATATGCTAACTAGTAGGGCTACCCAGCGTTATTCGGGGCAAAAGTGTAACGTATTTCTATTAAAACTTCTATCTCTCTACCGGTCTCTCTATCTTTCTCTCCCCCTCCCTGTTTCTCCCCACCCTCTCTTTCTCCTACTCTGGACATACACGCACACGTACACACGAACAAATATCCTTTATTTTGATTCCTTGAGGTATAAGGGAAGTAACTCCTTGATCAAAAGGTCAGAGTTACATCCCTTTAGTACATGAAAATGGCTGGAAAACTGACACTTCCCTGGCGCAATCTGCGCGAGTTTAGGATCAAAGAATAAATACTTTTTCTAGATTTTAGATATTATTTATTCCAGGCAAAGCTGATCAAGAATATACCAACTTCGTGCGTCTTTGTTTTGTAGTGTTGGACTTATAGATGGCCATACACGCATACACACGCAAACAACTGCCCTTAGTATAACAGATTATTCAGAATATGCATTTAATTGTCCTCATTTAATAATTTTTACATTTTTTTTTATTCAAAGTATATGCAGGAAATATAATGTACAATCTTGGTAACTGTTTGCATCTTGGAATAACTATTCCACACTTGCTTTTGTACATCAATACTCGTCGTGTATGCTGCAGTGAAAACTTATTACTGAATGACGAACATGTTTTACAAACAAATTTATAAATCCCGCTTCCATGCTTACTGCACCATCTGTTGTCTGGTGATACCAGATCAGGCTGCCCTGTAGCTCCCTGAGACGAAATTCACCTACATTGACGTTTTTTTGTTGTTTTTTTGTAAAACTTAATTATGTTCTACAAAACCAAAAACAAAAACAACAGCCCCTCTCCCTTTCTCCCTCCCCTTTTT
This sequence comes from Sepiola atlantica, assembly GCA_963556195.1. Classification (NCBI taxonomy): domain Eukaryota; kingdom Metazoa; phylum Mollusca; class Cephalopoda; order Sepiida; family Sepiolidae; genus Sepiola; species Sepiola atlantica. The sequence continues at coordinate 912,923 of CAUVYP010000258.1, forward strand.
TATTTTATTTTTCCTACCCTACTCCCGGTCCTGGATATGACCTTAAACTACATCCGATGGTGAGATCCGGCTTACGGACTTTGGGGAATGTGGAGCCTCCTCTTAATTACCATTGCTCCCAGGTCCACCCTGACCCGGAGTGGTAGTACCTGTTAGGGTCCCAACTATGGGTTAAATAGAAACAGATATTAAAAGGGGAAAGAAACAAAAAAGAGAAGAAAACAAATATACTTTAACAACCAAACCAAACACCATCAATAAATATTTGAACATATAAAGAACTTGAAGCATAAAAACTTTCACCAAAATGACTGCATTCGGCATTAAATAACCTGAAAAGGGTTAATATGCCGTAAAACAAAACAAAACAACCATCTGTTGTAACAGATACTCATTTGGGAGAATCAATGGATAATTCGTTCATAACTCATTTCGGTAAACGCTTATATTGGCGACATAAATTATTTTTAATCAAATACAGTTAGGAAATTAGTTAAAATAAACAGTTTATTTTGGTTTACCTACTAATTTGTGACGTATTTTCGTTAAATGATATTTAATAGAAGTTATAAGCATTTTAAGTTTCGTAATTATTGCTTGTGAGTAAAGTAATAAAAGACCAGACATCATGTTTATTATCACACTTATTACTTTACTCACAACCAATAATTACGGAACTTAAATGCTAATAACTTCTATTAAATATTAAACAGTATTTAACGCAAATGCGTCACATTATTTGCTAAACAATAAAAACATTTTTTTTAATTTAATTTGTTATCTGTATTTCATTAAAAATAATTTATGTCGTCAATAGTAACATTTAACCTCATTTACGTATTTCAACTCAACATATATTAAAATCGGCTCATGTTATACAGGTTACTCATTTCTCCATCAACTTTGTTATTTTATACACATAGATTTTCTGTCTGTCTGTCTGTCGTTCACAATTTTTCTGTCAGTCACAATTTTTTAAACGTATTAAATAAATAGAATTTGTCTCATTTCGAAATATCCGAGATCTTAACTACTTTTAGAAATTGAAAATATTGCATTAATAGTAAATAATAAATTCCGAGCAAGTAAAGCGGATGCCATGACCGGAAATCGAAACCAAAAGCTTGAGATCTTCAGTCTGGCGTACCACTGAGCTATTTAGACATTCTTATAAATAGAGCTTAAAACATTACCTTGACAAAATAATTATAGATTTATGATTTACGTAATGTTTCAAAACAGAAATTCAATCATAAGCGACAATAAAAAATAAATAGATGAATGGGTAACTTTATCGATAGCGTTGGAATACTAGAATAATTCGCGTCCCTATAAAATCGAGAAACAATTTCTAATCCAGCTGAAGATGTAATTTCTGTGCTTTCATCGTGTCTTCTTGCAGTCTTTTTGCAGTGTTATTCTTCAACTCTGCGAGATCTTTAAAGCTACGCTGGTGGTGTAGTAGATGGCACTGAAGCCAGTGTTGCACCGCATCGTTCTCTTCTCAACACTCCTAGATTGTTGGGTCGGTTTTGTAGCCCCATTTTGCTATAGACGCTTTTGATCGCATCATTTCTGTTCTTGGTCAGTTGGGCGTTTTTCACTAGACTCACATGACAGTAGCTGAGTGGTTAACAATATAGACCGACAACTTGGGTGTGCCAAGTTCGAATCCAGTTCATTCCACAGAAACACTTTCACTTAGGATGTTGGCAACCTTCACGTGGTCCCTCCAAAAGTACCCGATGTCTTTCTAGAAATAATTCTAACTAGAAAGATGTCAGGGAAACCAAAACCAACAATAGAATTATCTGATTCATACCAAATGAATGAATGAATGACTGGACTGACAGAAGAGAAATTACCATGCAAATACGAGGGAGTCATTCTTTAGCTTTCTGGTAGATATCTGCAGTCTGGATTTTTCCTGAGATCGTGTTACGTGTTGGACATGGCTGGGGAAGCTTCTCCTTGCTTTAATTTATCATTTTAAGATCCCATTTTATATGTTCATCCTAACTCTTACCATCAATTTACTCTAAAAAAATCATTAGGCTAACGGTTCACATCTGTAAAGGAGATGTTTTTCATCACTGTTAGCCTTTGTAATTTCAACTCGGCTTGCAACTTCCCGTCTCACATCTACAGAAATTGTATGAAACTTGTTAATTTCTCAGCTAAGTTATTTTCGAACATAAGTATGGTATTTCTAACCGTTTTTCTAATCACAAACAAATGCGTTGAATAATCTTTCCCGTTTCAGATGGATTAACGAACAAAGAAAAAACCTCTGATTCTGTAATATACTGCCCATCATAGATGGGATTGCTTTTAATGTTTAGCAGTAATTTTGGAAACTTCAAAACTAGCATGCACTTCACGATCATTGATCCAAGTTTTCGTAAACAACACAAAAATAAAATACTTTCATTCAAATGATCGAATTTTTAAAAAATCCGATCAACATTTTTTCGCTTTGCATACTGATTTCAAATACGAAGTGGAAGTAATTAACCCCTTCTCAGTACTAAATTCTCATCCTTATACTCATTACACCGTAACAATGTACGGAATAAATCTTATAAGAGTCAATTGTTCGGTTTACACCGTGCGTTAGTGTTAGCACACTTTACTTTAATAATTACTTAACTCTCAATTACACGGTGAATATGTACAAAAAAAACAACAACAAAATTACAATCTTCGTTTGTAAAAAAATACAAACAGCCCAGCATATTATTTCTGAGGAATTCTTACAATATATATTAAAAAAACGTCGCTAACATAATTTTATTTACAAACTTCCCAAATACCTTGCACTATTATCTCCATTCATTGAAACCACATTATTAGGTCGGTTGTGGTCACATAAACCCATTTCATATATAATATACAGATATAAATTACCAAAGTTTATTTCTATTCTTTGTCTTTTATTTACTCATATTCGTATAACACATTTATTTAATTTCTTCAGTGTATCTGCACTTGGGCTGCTTCCTGACACTGATCAGAATTTAATCTTAGTAACCGTAATTTGAGTCGTTCACGTGCGAGCGTACCTCTGTCTGCTATCCGCGCTATACAGAAGCAGTTAGAACAGATTGTCGCAATGGAAACTTGATCGTGCATGTTTAAGTAGACACTATTTTGCGTTACCATGCTTTTCACAATTCCGTATTACTTAATAACCCGGCTTCGTATGTGTATTGCCAAAACGAATAAAACTATCTCAAAAAACATTCTACTTTATTATTATTATTATTATTATTATTATTATTATTATTATTATTATTATTATTATTATTATTATTATTATTATTATTATTTACTCACTAGGAGTTCTCACACAGGCCATCAGTGATTGCTCACTGACAACCCGTGGTATTCCCTGGAGTCTGAGTGACAACAAGTCTCCCCAAGTTTCCAGTATTCTCTACCTCAAATAAATTTGAAGTCTCACAACAGCCGTTTATCATTGATTTCTCGCTGGTAAAGACCCTTGGTCTTCTCTGGGATTTGGGTGGCAATAAGCCTCACAAGGTCCCAGCAGTCTCTGCACTTCCAGTGGAGGTCTGGTTTTTTCTGTCTCTCCTCGGTCATCATCATCATCATCATCATCATCATCATCATCATCATCATCATCATCATCATCATCATCATCATTATTATTAAAATAGTACCCCCCTTCAAGTGTTTGTGCATAGAAACTATTAGATAACATCCTTACTGCCAAAATAAAAGGAAATTCTCGCTTTGACGTAAGTTGACATGATGATGTTCATTATTATGAAATGATACAAACGTTTAAATGTTCATGATTACTTACGTATTTCATAATTAAATAAGACAATAATTAATACTCATAGAAAGTTAAAAATTCCCTTAAATAAACTTATAGGGTGTTTAAGGTGACAGAAGGAGTTTCATGTGTTCTTCATTATTCACAAATTTAATAATTAAAACTTAGAAAAAGTTAAAACTTCGATTAAAATACTTCTATCGGGTTCAACGTTGGAAGCAGGGTTTTCTTGGGTCGCGTGATTTTCCAATACAACGCCGATGCATGGATCTAATATTGGTATAATAAATAAGTAATTACACAACCAGAAATATTGTTGTGATTTAGGAATTCAATCAATTTTCATGTTTTTATTCAATTTTCAAAAAAAATTTGAGTATTAAAATTCAATCAATTTTCATGTTTTTATTCAATTTTCAAGAAAGTATTGAGTATTTAAATTCAATCAATTTTCATGTTTTTATTCAATTTTCAAGAAAGTATTGAGTATTTAAATTCAATCAATTTTCATGTTTTTATTCAATTTTCAAGAAAGTATTGAGTATTTAAATTCAATCAATTTTCATGTTTTTATTCAATTTTCAAGAAAGTATTGAGTATTTAAATTCAATCAATTTTCATGTTTTTATTCAATTTTCAAGAAAGTATTGAGTATTTAAATTCAATCAATTTTCATGTTTTTATTCAATTTTCAAGAAAGTATTGAGTATTTAAATTCAATCAATTTTCATGTTTTTATTCAATTTTCAAGAAAGTATTGAGTATTTAAATTCAATCAATTTTCATGTTTTTATTCAATTTTCAAGAAAGTATTGAGTATTTAAATTCAATCAATTTTCATGTTTTTATTCAATTTTCAAGAAAGTATTGAGTATTTAAATTCAATCAATTTTCATGTTTTTATTCAATTTTCAAGAAAGTATTGAGTATTTGAATTCAATCAATTTTCATGTTTTTATTCAATTTTCAAGAAAGTATTGAGTATTTAAATTCAATCAATTTTCATGTTTTTATTCAATTTTCAAGAAAGTATTGAGTATTTAAATTCAATCAATTTTCATGTTTTTATTCAATTTTCAAGAAAGTATTGAGTATTTAAATTCAATCAATTTTCATGTTTTTATTCAAGTGCATGAAAGTATTGAGTATTTAAATATTAAGACTGGATGAATTTATCATCTATATTTATGTAAAGTTAAGTATGTGTATATGTTATATGTCTATGCACATGATTCCATACTAAACTAATTAACCGATCATTATGAATTTTGGAACACAGCTGTTAGGCGTAATGGTGGGAAATATGGCCTATATTTAGTTTAATTTAATTACATGCAAAGGGGGTAAAGAGAGGATAGAAGTCCTTCGTGAAAATCCAGATAGCTAAGATTTTGTCAAATTTTAACAATAGGTATTAGACATCAATTAATAAATATTCTATAAGTTTTATTTTGTTTGGAGTATTTTAAATAGTCATAATATGGGCACAGGCTCTCATTTGAAAATTAAAATATTTCAGATTTACATTGAATTTTATTTATATTCATTGAACAAAAATTAAGCAATATTCCCTGAATTTCAATTTCTTTTTTTAAATTCCTTAAGCTTACGCCTTAAATTTGAGACATCTAGAATAAACATCATGTAATAAATTTTGATCGAAATTTTAATGAGGATACTATACATAAGGTTTAGTATAACTATGTTGGTTTTAATCTTCGTAATGGAGACATAAAAGTGGTGCAAAATTATTTTTACCCGTTCTGTGACGGATAATCTTCTAGTTATAAAACCAAAACTTCAGTCTTCGTTCTGTTACAAGTGATAAAAAGAATAAAAAAATAATTTGAATGTAGTTCAGCTTTGCATTTTTTTTCTTAAAAAAAGGAAAAGATGCTTTTAAAGTAGGTTCATGAGCAATTTTATACCTTTTTTATATTCTTCAATATAAAAACTAACAAAATGCCCGCTTTGAAGTTTCCGATGCTGGGTTTCACCAAGTTTCACTTGACCTGATAAATCATGAATCTCAAAGAGAGCTCTTCTTACTCTCATTTGACCTCCATAATGATAATCAATTATTTACAAAGTGATCGATCATCACCAAGTATCACCTGCTCTAAGAAATGATGATCAAAGGCATCGCTGTTGTGTTTGCCGCTTAACACAGTGAGAACCTCGACAAATTAGTGTGAACTACAGAGTGATATATATATATATATATATATATATATATATATATATATATATATATATATATATATATATATATATATATATATATATTATGGAAATCGCTCTAGACAAGGCATGAAGCCACTTGATGTAAGTAAGGAGCTAACAAGAACAAATATGTTTATTGTAAAGATAGGAGATGCCTATTGGCCTTAGTATTGAAAAGGCTTTAGGTAGGAGAAAAACAGTCAGCAGGAAGAGAGTTCCACAAGCCTGCGGGTTAGAAAATAAGCTACTGGAATAGAAAGCTGTATTACAATGACGTATCAAAACAGCAAATTGATGGAGACAACTAGACCAACGAATCAAGCGAGCTGGAACAAAAGAAGCAGAGACTAGATCACACAATTCTGAAGAAGACATGTCATAATAGTATTGATAGAAAAAGACTGAGACTAGCAACATCACGTCTGAGAGAGAGAGAGAGAGGGTGCAGAGAGAGAGAGAGGGTGCAGAGAAGAAGAAAGGGTTAGGCCAATCAAATTACAGATGCGTTTCTGCACCTTATCAAGAACCCTCAAATGGGACGGAGATTCACCAGCCCAAATATGACAACAGTACTCCATACATTGTCTGATTGTAGATTTTTAGAGATAGATATGAACAGGTTACGTGAAATTAAGCTCGGTAAAGGAGAACAGAGTAACTTTTATCCAAAAACTTTTCCAGAAAAAGGGGTAGAATAATGTTTGGAATAGACGTACTTTTCTCTATTTCTCTGGGAACGGATATTTGAAAAATGTCAGAGGTTCGCAAGTTAGGGAAAACAGCTGACACGTCAGAATTTGAACGTGTGCCCTAAACTTCCCGGTCCCAGTGTTATGCGTAGAATTTCAGAAAAATGAGTACATTAAGTCTTAACGTTTATTTCAAATATATATTGTCCAGTATATATATATGTAATTATATATATATATATTATATATACAATATATTATACATATATAATATATATAAAATATAAATTATATATAATATATATATACATGTATAATATATATATACATATATAATATATATACATATATAATATATATATAC
>CAUVYP010000258.1:925000-967500 GCA_963556195.1 Sepiola atlantica
TCTGTCAGCCTGAGGTATGGTTCTGTACAGTTCTATGAATTCCACCTTTCCAGGTTTTACCTTCTCTTTTTGAGAAGGGGGGAGTTTATTGCCGACTAGGTTGCCCAGGCATTTTTTTGTAGGCTAGAGTGCTCTGCCTCTTGGGCACTGGCTTTTTAATCCCCACCTTCCGACTTTGTATCACATCTTCACGTGGTAGAACCGAGGTGAATACTAACTCAGTAAATATTTAAGAATATTTGGTCTGAATATTCCTACTATATTCTCTGAGATATATATATATATATATATATATATATATATATATATATATATATATATATATATATATATATATATATACAATGAAATACAATGGAAATGGTAGTATAATCAGTACCATTGGAGAGCCATGAATGTTATAACTGTCCTGTTTTTAAATCTCCGAAACAGTTACATGGTAAACAGCTGATGATCCCCGTGTTAATATTAGACGCTTAAGGTTTCCTGTTTTTGTTTCACTCTTAGATAATTAACCCCCCCCCCTTTTTTTTTACTTATATTTTTTCATTTATTAATTTTCCAACGAATGTTAAGTCTGCAATATCTTGGATTTAGTTAGTTTGTCTGGGAATTTAAACTGCATTTTACATTTTTTTTTAATGACTCAAAGCTTCTTTAGACTATATATATATATATATATATATATATATATATATATATATATATATATATATATATATATATATATATATATTGAATAATAAGGGGAAAACTTTATATAAGATGAAATAGAAAAAGAAAAAAAAAGAGAAAATAATTTATATAAAACAAATTTAAAAAATATCTATATATATATGTGTGTGTGTGTGTGTTTTTCATTAAGTGTTTGATTAAATTTTTAAAAAACTTTTATTCACTCCAAACAAGGAATGTTGCCACTGAAGTGTAAACGGGCTACCGTGACAGGGACCAGATTTATAGGTAAGCAACATGTAGGGAGTTGGGCAACAAGATGTTACTCGTATAATCTATTTTTGCAATGGCAGAATTGTTTCGCAACGTACAATATGCTACAATTAAACGCAATTACACGCTGCTTTTCAGAAACCAAAATAAAAGGCATTCATAAAAATGTTATATCATGCAGAATGTTCATGGTAAAAAACGGAAAGCAAACAACACTGATATGTGAGGTACCCCTTACCCGATTATAGGATGAAAAAATTTCAATCAAGTCGCCATTTTGAATTTATCGCACGGAGCTATGTATGTATATATTCTAGCTTTAATGCATGTTCCTTCATAAGTTGAACACAGTTTACGTAGGCTGCCTACAATAGGTTTTAAACTCTCACCGTTTATGTAGTTGTACATAATGGCCGTAAGGGTTAAGACGTCGGAATTTGAGTTATAAACATGACTTGTTCCAAGGTATAGAATTCTGCGACCGGTTTGAATAATTATATCTACACTGACGATTCCGGAAGGATGAAACGTATACGTATGTAGATAAACAAATATATATATATATATATATATAAATTCTTTGTAGAATGGTAGGAAAAATCCCAGCAGAGTGCTCGATTAATTAAGAATCAAAGTTAAAAATTAAGAGCATAATATTTATTTATTCTGGTACAGAAAAATTAGTACAACATTCGTACCGTCGGTTTCAAGCACGGAAGGTCTTACCCATCCGGCTCTCTTCAGCTTCTGTTGTCATCTGTTTTGGAAATGTGAGGTCACATGACACTCTTGTTGGGACGCGTTATTTGCTCAGTGTGTTGTGTGTGTTTGTTTAAATTTGAATTTAGTGTAATAAGACCGTTAAGATTTAAAACACGGGAGAAGAAAGAGAATTCAAGATTAAAGGGAATAAAAAAAGGGGGGTAAAAAATAAAAAGATATATATGAAAAAATATATATATATATATATATATATATATATAAATATATATAAATATAAAAAAACATATATATATAAAAAATATATATAAAAAAACATTTCAATACTAACAATAAAAGAATAAAAAGAAGAAAAAAAGGGGGTTAAAAAATATATATAGAGAGAATAAAATGTAGAGAATAAAAAAGAGCGAGAGAGAAAGAAAGAATAAAAATAGAAAGAATAAAAAGAATAAAAATATAATAAATAAAAGTAAAAGTATAAATAGAAATAAAAATAAATTAAAAATAAATTTAAAGGTTAAAAATAATAATAATAATAATAAAAAATAAAATTAAAAATTAAAAATTAAAAATTAAAAATTAAAAATTAAAGATTAAAAACAAAAATTATAAAAATAAAGAAAGGGTTTCTCTGAAATTCCCGTGAGCCAAATTATGAATTTGTATCATTAGCCGTTATATTTTTGAAGGTATGCGTTCTGAAAAACCGTTGATGTGTAAGAATCATTTCCCCAGATTGGAGTGATTTAATGAAGAAATTCGGAACTAAGGGAGGTAACTAAGATGGAAATATGAAATATTTGAGTTTGTTAAAATGGGTTTGTAGATTAATCTAGTGGTTGTTAAAAAATAAATATTTTTGCATTTTGGTGAAAGTCGAGGTTTTTGCTCTTGGAATTTATGTGGATATATTTTGTTTAAATGGATTTGTAGAGTAATCTAGTAACTGATAATTAAATTAAATATTTTTGTATTTTTGTGAAGGTCAGAGTTTTTGCTCTTGAAGTTTAAGTGGATATAGGTTGATGAGGTATTTGTTCGTATTAGTAGAGGGGGGGTAGTTAGACATTATGTGAATCGGTCAGACCAGTTTATAAGCAATGCTTGTCTCTTGTGGACACATCCCCTGAATATTTCATCGCGGATGTGTCCACAAGAGACCCCTCTAAGGACTAAGGACTTGGGTGGAATCGTCGCCGTTGGATTTTCATACAGATTCTTCTTGATTTACCAATTACATTTGAACCCCATACAACTTGGATCTCCGTGTTTGGTGACTTTCATTTACATTGAAACATACCCGTTTGAACTTTTAAAACCTTTTTAAAAGAACTTTTTAAAAAAAACTTTTTCCAAATTTTAAATATTGACTGTTCTTATCTGTCAACTTATCAATCACTACCTCCTCTGATGATAAGATTTTAATCTTTGAAAAGCCTGGCTTAAGGAATGCAATTGAAAGAGAAGAAGAATAAATATTTTTATTTACTAAATGCTTCTTGTTCTGAACAACTGAAGATATTGATCTGTTTCCATTTGCAGGTCTAACTATTTTTCATTGACTCTCCTTATATATATATATATATATATATATATATATATATATATATATATATATATATATATATATATAATATCGGCGTAGTAACCATAATTATAGAGAAAGAGGAAGCCCTTTTATTACCAAAATTAAAAATTAAAAAACACGATTAGAGGGGATAAATAATCTGTTCTTTTCTTTTTGGGGTATCCTTTATTATAATCAAAAAAACAAATATACAACAAATAAAAGTAACTGTCGTCGATAAAAGTTAATTTAAAACTGACCTGTGATATTTGTTTGTATTTTTAAACCTTTCCAACTGCTATTTATTAGAAATCAATAGTTTTGTCACACGAACTTGCAAAAAAAAATGGCGCTTGCTCGTAAGGAAGCGAGCACAAGACGCCATTTTGTCTAAAAAAATACGAGTAAAAAATGAACAAGAACTTTTTTTTACATCTAATAAAAACCCATTTATAGTACGTAAAAATACAAACCGTATATCATAGGTAAGTAGACAAATATCTCTTCTCGACGTAGGTTAAACTCACTTGTTGCATATTTATTTTTATAACCCCGTTCTCGTTCGTTTTTTGGACCCCGTCCGCGACTGTACTGATCATTATAAAAGATACCCTCTTTTTTTATTATTTTACTAACATTGTAGGTACAAACTTTCAAAATAAACTTTAATAACATTGATGAAATAGCCATAATTACTGAGGAAAGGTTAGAGGGCTTTATTACCAAAATAAAAATATTAAACAAACAATTAGTAGAGGGGATTAATAATCTGTTTTTTATTTTATTTGATTTTTACTAACATGGTTAAAAGAAAATAAATTAATGAACGGAGGAGAAAAAGATTTTATTGCTACCTAGATGTCTTTCGGTCGACCCTTTTTCAAGGTAGTCGTCGACGATATTCTGGGGGTGAAATTATAGCGTAATTTCACCGTCCATAATATCTCATCGATGACTACCTTGACAAAGCAATAAGATCTATTCTCCTCCATTCATTAATTTCTTTTCTGGCTACTTCACCAATATTATTAAAGTTTTGTTTGAGATTTTTACCTATAAAAACCTATTTACATATTTGAGGGCGACTGTTATTAAAAAGTTAAATAAGGTTATTGCATTGAGGGTTAAAATTGTGTCCCTTCAATCTAAAGTGTCTTTTCTGCGAGGGTGGTCGGCGAATCACGTTCTACCTGGATATATTTCCAGACGTGTTTCAAAAGTTACAGCGTCTAATGCATTAAATGTCGAACGAGCTTTTCTTAAAGATGAAATCGTTAATCTCTCTGCAAAACTGGTTTCAGTCAAATGCAAATATCGCCAGCTGTGGAGCTTTGTTCAGTATCCGAAGAACACCTAAGTATACGAATAAATTCTGCGTTGTTTTCTTCCCTTTTATTAAGTTCGTTTTAATTAATACATTATCGTTTGGGCAGTTAAGCGGCCATTTCCAGAGAATATATTTGTGGAACTCATGGAGTTGGCTACGAAGTCAGTTAAGTTTAGTTCCGAGGCGAACATGTATCGCAAAATTGATGCGGTAGCAATGGGCAGTCCTTTGGGTTCCGTATTGGCTGATAATTTTTTTCGGCTTTAAGGAACACCTTTGTTCTAGCAGTTTCCGAAGCCATTGTGTTATTTCTGCTACGTTGACGATACTTTTGCCATATTTAAATCCCACATAAAGGTTTGTGATTTTCTTCGACAGTTAAATCTACTACACACTGCGCTAAAGTGCAGGTTGAAGTAGATTTTTCAATAGCGGGGGGGGGTAATGACTTATTAGCATTCTTGGATGGTTTGGTCGAAAGATCGGACAGAATGCTTTTTAACCAGCGAGCGTTTCAAAATAGATGCAGAACTTAAAAGAATAACCGAAATTCTCTCTTTCATTAATCTCTTCTCTTACACAACATTGAAAGAGCGTTAAAGACAAAATCGAAGCATTTAAAGAGGAGACATATTTTGGCAACCACAAATGCACCGTTTATGTTAAATCGCCATGGATTGGCACCACAAGTCAAGAATTATCACATAAAATCGCTTCAGCCGTGTCTGGCTGTTATTTTGCGACCAACGTGCGAACGCGGTTTAGAAATCGAAGTGATTTCCCCTCTTTTCGTAAGGATGTTATCTCCACCATTCAATACAATCTTGTTGTTTATCATTTTCGTGGCCAGTGCAAGGCTGGCTACGTGGGGTGTACCATTCAGCGATTAGAGGTCAGAATTTCCCAACACGTCTCCATCTCGATACGTAGGCACATACAGTTGCCGACATCCGGGCGTTCACCCCCATTATATCGTCGATAAAGATTTACAGCAATAAAAAACAAAAAGATGATGCCGATATCCGTGATTTAAACCAGCACTTTCAGATCTTCAGTCTGATGTTTTCCGAACTGAGTTATTTCGGCTATATTTCTTGTAATATTAAGCATGTATATTTATACTCGCTTGAGGACAAAGGGCTGCTACTACTGTTGCTGCTATGTAGGTATTATTGAAAAATGTTTCAGATGGCGTCAATTTGAAAAATATTCCGAAGTGGATAAGTTAAAACAATTGAATTGGACTATGTTTGCTGTTGTTATTTTTCCTTTTTAATTGTGCCATTTTTTTAACTACGTCATTTTTCTCCAAATATTATGTTTTTTTGTTTTTAAATATAATTTTGCAAATTAAATTTAATTATTACATTATCGTTTGGTGATTTATTTATTAATTGAACAAAATTGTAATAAACTATAATTATTTATTGTTGTGCTAATGTTGATTTAATATATATTCATAAAATCAGTGGGTGTAAATAGTTTCCAAAACATTCAATCTTTTAATACATGAGAAATTGCCAATAATTGCAATGTCTTTCTTTTTCAATTAATAACAAAATATTAAAATGGCTGACTTGTTTACCAAAAAACGGAAATGCATTGGTTTTAGTATTTTACGCTTTTGCATGTCTTATTTAAATAATGTATTAATAGTAAATAATAGATTTCCGACATTAAAGAAACAAAATAGCAGATGGTGATATCCGTGATTGAAACCGGGACCTTCAGAGTTTCAGTCTGATGCTTTCGAGACTAAGCTATCTTTTATTTAAATGAATAAAGTATTAATAGTAAAATATTCCGATGCAGATAAATAATTTTAAAGAAATTGAATCGAAATTGTTGTTGTTAAGAACATGGAGCAACGTTAACGAAAACTGACGAACCAGAATCCAAAATTAAGTTTGTAGGAAAAAAAGCTACTCATCACAAATATTCGTGAAATAGACTCGTTTTACTCTATATATTAGATTAATAAGGGTATTCGGCGTTGGCTGGGGCTCTTCCTGTCCCCCCCCCAAAAAAATTCCCCTTCTTTTCTGCAGGTGTAACAATCTCTTTCTTACCCGGTTGCCCTGCGAAAAATCTGTGCCTTCCGCGGTCGCCCCTCTCACCCGTCGCCCCACTCCTTCTCGCCTCACTGTCTCCCCGCTCGCACCCTCAGACATACATACATACATACATACATATAGACACCTGTCGTTTATATATTAGATTAATAAGGGTATTCGGCGTTGGCTGGGGCTCTTCCCCTCCCCCAGTTTTCCCCTTCTTTCCTGCAGGTGTAACAATCTCTTTCTTCTCCGGTTACTCTGCGAAAAAGCTGTGCCTTCCGCGGTCGCCCCTCTCACCGGTCGCCCCACGCCTACTCGCCTCACTATCTCCCCGCTCGCACCCTCAGACATACATACATACATACATACATACATACATACATACATACATACACCTGTCGTTTATATATTAGATGGCGCATTGCTACCCGTGATATGAATTTTTAATTGCAAAAACTGAATTAAGTTTTGTTTATATTCTTGCGTTGTTTTCTTCCCTTTTACTAAGTTCGTTTTCATGAGATTTCAGTTATTTATTTCCAGTAAATATAGGATATCTATATTCTTACTATTTAATGTGTATTTTTTAACATATTTTGCCGTATCCATTTGTGATGTGGTTTACTGTTTCGTCTCTTTGTCTACATAGTCTATATTTACTGTGTTCCTGTGTCTAGTTTATCTTGGCGTTTATGTAGTTCATTCTGGTCGTGTTAATTATTTCCATGTAAATTGTTATGACAACCTGCTTTATTGTGAGTTTAGTACCATATGTGTGTGCTACGCGCACAGAACTCTACACACCATGTTGCAGTTCTTCTTTGACAAATAATATATCCGTGAAAGGTGCGCATCGTAGAGAGGTGTGTCACGGCATTAAAGAAGGCCTGTTTGACGAGTCGAGTTTATCTGCTGACGTCAGAGTGGTTGGTGTTAAGCCACAACTTTCGTTGCAATCCATTGTCTAACGAAACTTCGAAAGATGCCATGTATCTATGTTGTTCCGAATTGCCGAGAAATTTATAAAAATGGCCGTAAAGTTGATGTGTTTTTCTCATCATAATGATAAATAACTGTGTTCTGTAGCAACAATTGGTTGCGACGTTTAAATGTTGTAGTAGTAATGCTTAGTGATTAATGTGGCAGTAGTAGTAGTATTAGTAGTATTAGTATTAGTATTATTATTAGTAGTAGTAGTGGCTGTGGATTTATCTGTTTATTTTATTTTCTTGTAATTTTGATGGCAACTGTCTCTCCTCCCCCCCCCTCTCTTTCTCTCTCTCTCTCTCGCTGTAGTAACAACAGTAGTATTTTTGTTCTGTTATTCGTACTTGAAGTGGTAAAATATCAACAAATTTGATTTGGGTACTTATATTTTTCTCCATTTTATTTTCTCTTTAACGTTCTCTCTAGAGGATTATGTATTATTAATAACTCGTAAAATACGTCCGCTCGTGTCACAAACCGAAAAGCCAAAGAGAGAGTGTTCTAGCTTATTCGACACGTACTACTCGACACTTCCTGTGACGTAATTTCCCAAAACACATTAGGTAAATCTTTAGTGGAATTTTTCTTTTCCTTCTAATCTAAAACACCCGCACCATTTCACTACGACTGTACATTTAGTTGGCTCTTCTAACGTGCTAGCGTAAGAGTGTATGAGCCGTGTATGACTTCATTTCACTACGACTGTACATTTAGTTGGCTCTTCTAACGTGCTAGCGTAAGAGTGTATGAGCCGTGTATGACTTCATTTCAGGTTCTTACAAGTGCATTTGTAGATTAACATCCTTTGCTGAATCATCCCTCCCGAATAAGATCATACTCTTTTTGGCGATTACGTGTGAACATCCTGAAAAAAAAACGTCACGTAAAGAAGAAAAAGAAACAATTATTTTAAAATTTAGAGTTAGGGTTCAGTTTCGCATATAAATTTAACGTAAAATAAGCCCCTGATTTCCAAGCAATTCTAGAATTTTAAGGCAGATAACCAATTTTACTTTGGTTTGAAAGATAAATCCGGGGGGTGTCTACTTTTTGGGCGATTACGTGTGGTTTTATGACCTTGATAATTGGACTTAAGATCAGTGATAAAATAATTTAGCTAACTGCCTTCAAAAGCTATCTTGGCCCGAAAATGGGGGATCATTTTACGTTCAATCTATATGCGAAACTGATTCTCCACTCAAAATTCTAAAATAGTTTTTTCATCTTTCCGCCAAGTTTTTCAAGGTGTTCACACGTAATCCTCTAAAAAAGATAGACTCTCTTTTTTGATGGGGTTTAGCGGAGGGTGTTAATCTACAATGTATTTTTCTATCCATATCAAAATTTTAATTAAAATCTGATTAAATAATATATTTTGTAAATCTTATAAAACTTTTTGATACAAAAAATTCAAAACTATTCGGAAATAGTATATAAACAAAGTCTAGTTTACACATAATAGCATAGAATATTCAGAATTTATTACTTGTTTATTAATTGAAGATGAAAGTCCAGAAGAGTTAACATTCGATAACCCGTGAATAACAACAAAAAAACATTATTTATATCGGTACTTGTATAGATCAGGGCACATATGAAAAACGCAGTTACACAGCTGAAAATCTTAGTTCATGAATAAATTAACCGGAAAACTATTTGATATACTCATGTTCAGGCAAAAACAGGTATCTGCACCAAAGATTAGCAAACATTATCGAGTAGAATTTGAATCAAAAATAAAAAATAGTTTTATCGTATTTTTCTGAACCGCCATTGATACGAGCGGAATCAGGGGCCATAACTCAGTCTGTCATATAAACACGTAATAAATCAATTGCGGTGGGAAAACATACGAAAAAAATACATTTTTGTTTTAAAAAACTAACCGTTATTAAATTATAAAATGGTATCATTTCGAATGTAATAATATATATAACAGAATATTTATTAAAAAGATATCTTTGTAAACAAAATAAAACTCATTGTTGGGCCAAATTGAAGGATTCGTTGTTTTGGACGAAAAAAAAACTATAAATCAAGATCTTGTATTTATGTTTTAAATACAGCGTTCAGAAATGAAATGACTTTGAAACAGTTGTAAAACGTACTTTGCTATAAATTTCAACTGGACTCAAAAGTTTATATATATATATATATATATATATATATATATATATATATATATATATGTATATATATATATATGTATATATATACATATACATATATATATATATAATAACGAAGATATTTTTTTTTATAAAATATTTAGAAAACCTTGCACAACGCAGATTATTTGTTTTTAAAAATAAATTATTTATTCATCATATGAATAAATAATGAATAAATAATTTATTTTTAAAAACAAATAATCTGCGTTGTGTAAGGTTTTCTAAATATTTTATAAAAAAAAATATCTTCGTTATTATTGCCACCCACCCAACGCTTCAAAATGTGTGACTTTTTAATATACTCTTCCACGCCGACCACGTGACACACAGCCACATCAACATTTTTCTTTCTTCGTCAAAACACCTAGACGGATTTTCAACTTGACCACGAGAATGTCTCAACCAAGAGGAAAAAAGAAAAAAAAGAAAAAGAAGAAATATTCTTCTGAAGATGGTAGATTTACCGAAAGTACTCAAGTTTATAAAAAAAAAAAAAATGTTTTTAAGATGAATAAATAATTTATTTTTAAAAACAAATAATCTGCGTTGTGCAAGGTTTTCTAAATATTTTATAAAAAAAAATATCTTCGTTATTATTGCCACCCACCCAACGCTTCAAAATGTGTGACTTTTTAATATATATATATATATATGTATATATATACATATACATATATATATATATATATATATATATATATATATATATATATATATATATATATATATATATATATATAAAGATAGATGGACGAAGAGTGATAAACATGCACGAATGTCCAAATGTATATCAAACTTCGATTGTCTAATGCAAGGTATATTCTGTAATAAAATTATGTTTATTATTCTTTCCTTAAGCCAAGGCTTTTCAAAGATCGAGATCTTATCATCAGAGGAATTATACAGATAGATAATTAAAAAAATGATGGGTGAAAAAAGTTCGTTTAAAAAGATATTGGGTTTGTCCAGGTGGTAATTATCCGCCGATAAGGTGTCCAATGGAAGAAAGTTTCGATGGAGAAGAGAAAGTTTCGTGGAAGCATTACAGAAAAGCGTTCAAAATGAAGTAAATCCAATGGTGAAAATTGAGTTCAAGTCGTAGATGGAGCGCATTTAAACGGAATTAAAATGAAGAAATCTGGCCATTTAAAAACAATGCTTCCTCGGCCAAGAAATGAGTCGTAAGCGAGTGACATTAGCAATGGGAATGGAAAATTGAAGTAGTTCTGAGAAAAAAAGCCCTAAGTTAAAATCAAGGTCAAATTAGGAGGTGGGAAGGAAAGAGGAAGATGGGCAAAATGGTAGGAAGGTTAGATGAAAAAGCCATGACTGCTGATGGGAAGGGGGGTAGGGGGATTAGGGGAAGTGAAGGGGGTTCTAGTGATAAAGTTATTTTTGGCATATGCTATCATTTTTTTAAATATTTTTTCAAATGTTGAATTTTGGATTTTCTATTGCCAACCTATCTATCTGTATAATTCCTCTGATGATAAGATCTCGATCTTTGAAAAGCCTTCGCTTAAGGAAAGAATAATAAACATAATTTTATTACAGAATATACCTTGTATTGAACAATCGAAGTTTGATATAAATTTGGACATTCGTGCATATTTATCACTCTTCGTCCATCTATCTTTATAATTGCTCTATCTCGTGTATTGAGCTTTTACCATTTCACTATAGGTTCTTTCTACTAAAAGTTTACTTTTAGTTTCATATCTTATTCTATATATATATATATATATATAGAGAGAGAGAGAGAGAGAGAGAGAGGGAGAGGGAGAGAAAGGGGGTCAAATCTCGTTAATATGTTACTCTCGCTATTGTACCACTTTTGCTCGGTCCTGACAAAATTCAATAGAAAATAAATTTACTATGTCACTCCTTAATCCTGCTATTATGAGACTGTTATATTTTTAAATCTTTTTTTTTTCTAATTCAGCCACAATGTCAGCTCAGAAGCGTCAACGAACAAACTTTACGCTGAAGGAGAAGAAGGAGATAATCGATTCAGTCTCGGGAAATGAGTATGAAATGGGGCGTTGAAGTTTAGAGAACCACCGCGAAGAGCATTCTTCGCCAGAAGGATGTCATGGAGGCCACCATCAAAGCTTGAATTTCATCAGAGCGCATGAAGCTGACGCAGGATCACGACCCAAAGCTAGCCGAGGAAGTGCTCATGTGGTTTAAGCAAGTAAGAGGGCAGAATCTGCCTGTCAGTGGTGTTTTGACCAAGGAAAAGGCGATGAAACTGGCCAAACTGATGCACTTCCCACACTTCATTGCCAGCGACGGTTGGCTGGACAATTTCAAGAAACGCCACAGCATCACCTTCAAGACAGTGCAGGGTGAAGCTGGAGCGGTGGATTCACAATCCCTTCTTGAGTCGCAAAAACAGGTTCTTAGGTCCCTGCTTGGGCAATACTATACAGACGATGTGTTCAACATTGACCTCTTCTGAACTCTTCTGTCAGCTGCTTCCTAACAAGACCATGACTTTCAGGATAGAGCGGTGCACCAAAGGAAAGAAAATCAATCAAAGGATCACTCTTCTGCTCGGAGCAAACATGAGTGGCAGCGAGAAGTTCTCTCTTCTAGTGATTGGCAATTATAACCCGATCCCGTGCATTTGTTGGATAATGGCCCTATTGGAATGGACGTATCTGTTGGAAATCGTTGGTTTGACTTGCGCGAATTAGCGCGGGGTGAACCCGTGCAGTCGAGTACAGAATAGGGCTTGTTCTCACAGTCGGAAATCACAGACGTGACAAGGTCACCACGTGACGAGACCTCAGATCAAGGGTCAATGTGCACCTGCGAGAGGCTCTGTGACGTCACGGGCCTTTGCGTTGGAAACAGAGGGATCCGTGACGTCACTCGTTCTTCGTGAGAAGCGAGTTTTAACAGTCTGGGTTTTGGGAGGCGAACCTATCAGACGTGATTTTTACCATGTAAACTGCGACTTACATAAGGGAAATATTTCCCTAAGAAAATACAGGCGAAAGATCTCTTCCCCCCCCCCACGAATGGTTAAGAAATAATTGATAGGTAACTACGATAAAGTAGTAATTTGCTCGCTCTCTCTATCTCTCTCGACGTTAGTGAATATCTCCAAGCCGATAGATAACTAACGCCTGTAATGAAAAGAATTGAAAGTTAAAAGGATTGTTTGTCTTCGGAGTCGGTCATGAAGTTTTTGTTGTAGCAGCGATGTTCACAGCAGGAAAGAAAGAAGAAATAATTTAACCACTAGATGACATCGAGACGGCGCATCCTCTACGCGGCGAGGGAGAAATTTAAAGGTATGCAAACTTTTTTTGGTGTTAAAAAAACGACGAGTGATTAAACGAGAACTGTTTCGGCCCGTTCCGGGACGAGTATAGTAAATGAGTGCCGCCGCGGCCCACGAGTGGGGCCATGCAACACATTCAAGAACATGGAGATTCCAGTCAAGTACAAGGCAAACAGAAAGGCGTGAGTGGAATGGATGACTCGGCCTGCATGAACGGAAAGTGCTGCTCTGTCTTGATAACTTCTCTGGTTGGTGGCCACCTTCCCGACCTCGATCTGGACAACATCCCGCTGGTCTTCTTCCCACCCAACACAACAGCCCATTCTCAACCAATGGAACATGAAATAATAAAGAACCTCAAGCGTCACTACAAGAACCTCTTGCTGTGCCGCAGGCTCGAGACCATGGATGAGTAAGAGGAGTTGAAGTTCGCATTACTCGATACTCAACATGTCGTCCGGTGTGTTTGGAAACAGGTCAGCGAGTTGAGAATCGGGAACTGTTTTGCGAAGGCTAAGTCCAGATCTAAGAACAGATCTAAACTGAACCAGAGGAGGCTGAGCTGCTCGAGATCTGGGGAGCCCTTCCTGCTGAGGAAAAAATGCATGACATTCAGGAGGTTGAGCTGTCTTTCTTGAAGCCAATGAGCGCCTGGCGACTGGTGGGTCTTTCACGCTGGAGGAGATCGCGGAGGAGATTCTGTGTAGTGAGGAGACAGGGAAAAGTGATGATGACGAGGTAACTGTTGAGGAGGAAATCGTTCCGTTGGAGGAAGCACAGCGTGCATGTAGCACCATCCGGAGGTCCATACAGCAGAAAAGCGGGAAACCTGGTGTGGTGCAAGCATGTGAACAGCTAGATGATGGAAGAGATGCATAAGATCCGTTGAAAGAAGATAAACCAGCTGAGATTTTTTACAGCTTTGGACTAAGCTGGTGCCTAACTTGAGTAAATAGTTCCATTATGACAATAAAGCTGTTTTTATTTATGAAAAGAAAGTCATTTTTACAATAAAGGTTTTTTTTTATAAAATAAAGCCGTTTTACAAACTATCGTTACTATGCCACTCTCATGACTATGCCATTTTTGCTTAGTCTCGACGGGTGGCATAGTAACGAGATTTGACGGTATATATAAGAAGAATACCCATTATAGGACTGTTAAAAATAATTCCTCGAACATGACAGTCTTGCACCTTTTTATAACCCTTTTCAAAGATTAAAATGAATATATAACGATACAAAATCTTATTTCGAGAATCCTTATTCTAATTTTGATCAAAATCGATCACATGATCTTGATTCTAGAAAATGTCTAAAATTAAAGAGTCTTTACAAGAAATCGAAATTCAGTGAAATCTTGTTTAATTGGTTTAAACGTAGGAGTTTCACATGTTGGCCGGTCATAATTCAGGAAGGGGACATTTTGTATTCAGCACCGTCTCTTCCGGAAGACATGCGCACGAGGTAACGGTCGTGCCTCTACACCGCCTGCTTGCCCAGAGGCGGTCTTTTAGAATCAGTCAACATGGGATTCGGATGTTTGTTCCGCTTGTAATAGACGTTGGCTCTGGGGCAAATAGCTTGGCAAAAATAGAGTTTTACGGTGAAAAGATGTCATAGTTCAGTGTTGGCCACGTGCGCGCAAATAAATACATATTCATCAGTATAATTCGTATACGAGATTTTGCTCCAGTTTGCTTGCTGTTACAATTGGTGTCCAAATAACTATGTATCAAATTTAATGTAAATCTGAAATATTTGAATTTTGAAATTGGGGGTTCGTTTCATATTATGTCCCCTAAGCACCATTTAAAATATTCCAAAATAACTGAAATGTGTTGAATATTTATTAATGGATGCCTAAAACCTATTGTTAAAATTTCACAAAATGTTGAGGTGTCTTTTTTACCCCGTTTAAATGAAACAAAATTAAACTAAATATGGCCTACATTACGACTCCTTACGCATCGAAACTGTGTTCCAAAATTCATAATGATCTATTAATTAGTTTAGAGGTGAATCCTGTACATACAAAGACATAAACATACCTAACTTTACATAAAGACTATCAGTGATACCCGGCGTTGCCCGGGTTAGAGTGTAGGATAGAATCATATGAAACATTATATTACAGAGTTTAGCAGTAAACTTGATATTGTCAGCTAGATATCTTACCCACTGAGCTCTTTAGACATATGTCGATACTCTAAACCTAATGCTTATGAATAGAATAATTTCATTGTGTAACATGTTAGAAAAAAGTGCCATTAGCTCTTTTAATGGCCAGCTAAAAATTAAGAACTATTAGGTCTTTACAAAAATAAGCGCTGGGTTTTAAAACGTCATTTTAGCACAGAATTTGTAGTTTATTTCTGGTCAATTGTAACATATATAACAATTAATGCGTTCTCAATAAGAATCTGTAAGTTTTTTTACAGATAGAACGTATTTTTAAAGCATAGAAACCCCTCAGTGATGAACATGCTAAAACATGGCCTTCGCCTTCTTATGTTGCATGAGTTTAAACTTGAGCAAAATGCCTCCTAAACTTCTGCCAATATCAATAGAGCATGGGGAGATGGGTCCGCAAGCGATCGAACAGTTTGAAGGGGTTTTTTTTCCAGAAATCCCGTAGTGGAGATGAAAGCCTTGAAGATGAAGAAGGTAGAGGACGGCTGTTTAATCTTGACAATGAACAATTGCAAGCACTTGTTGAGCAAAATCTACGTCAAAGTGCCAAAGAAATGTCTACGACACTTGCTGTCAGCACTGCAACAGTTTCACGTCATTTACAGAGTATTAGAAACTTGAAAAATCTTTCATAAATAAATGTATGTTTCTGAAATCGGCCATTGTTTTTGTAACGACCTAATACCTATTATGTTAACATGCAAATTATAAATGTGAATACACTTATATTTAAAGTACACTTCCTAGTATTCTTCGTTTTTAGGAACAGGCACGCACACAGATAGAGAATTGTTCTCACTTATATATATATATATATATATATATATATATATATATATATATATATATATATATATATATATATAGGCAAACGTTATTAATAACACTTAGTGGTTTTGTTTGATGCGACTTTTTTTATTTTTTCAATTTTCCGAATTGTCCATCTAATGTTTCGGTCAAATTGATATAAATATGATCCATGGATTTCTTGTTCCATTCTTTTTTCTTTTTTGCATTTGAATCGTCAAATCATCTTCAGGCGGTATTAGTTTTAGTGTCTTTACTGTTGTGCTCATTTTTGAATTATAACGGCAAGTAGTTTATATTTGAAAACGCGTCTGTAAAGACACTAAAACTAATACCGCCTGAAGATGATTTGACGATTCAAATCGAAAGTACTTGCAAAAAAGAATGGAACAAGAAAGCCATGGATCATATTTATATCAATTTGACCGAAACATTAGATGGACAATTCGGAAAATTGAAAAAATAAAAAAAGTCGCATCAAACAAAACCACTCCGTGTTATTTAATAATGTTTGCCTAAATGAAAATATGCTGCCTAAATACACACAATATATATATATATATATATATATATATATATATATATATATATATATATATATATATATATATATTGAGATAATAATAATATTTACAAATAAATATCAAATTATTTATACTTACATATGCCGGCGTTTCAAGCTCATCAGTGTAGGAAGTGACAATTTCAGACGGCCACAAATCGCGAACACGGTTCACAGAATCAACCAAGACTCCGCACGCTTTCGCTTTATCCCCACAGCCATCAGTGATACAGGAGAAATTAAGTTCTATTTATGCCTAAATACAGCAGACACCCGAGAGGGTTCGACGAACATAATCGGAACCTTGCTTATAGCTAGGTGACAGTCTGTTTTAATATCTTCGAACAATGCTCAACTTTAATTTCTTAAAAGGGCGTTTTAATAATAATATTTAGATCTAGGTATATAGAAGGCGTGATATATATAGAGAGAGACAGATAGATAAACAGACGGAGAGGCGTTTCGTACTGAATATATAACAAATGTTCACCTACATTTTATTATATTCAAAAAAGATAAAACTATATTTTTTCATATAATCTTATTTTTAACATTAAATTTCGGACCACTTCCATTGTCTACCCGGATAATTTTATACATATGATATACATTTCATAAAATGTGATATATTTGAAGTTTTAAAAGAGGTTCGGTTTCCATAGATCCTTTAGGTTATGAGGGTACTTACAGATTCTGGGCCACTTCCATGGTCTTCTCCAAGAAAATTCTATACATATGATTGAAATTTCATAAAAATAGGATATATTTGTAATTTTAAGGGGGTTATCCCCTCTTAAGGGTACAGTTAGAGATTCGGTACACATCCATTATCTTCCACGTAAATTTTACATAAGAATACAGTTTTTGATTTTATGTACATTCTCTAACCTTTCTTTCTATAGGGAACACACAAACATCACACACAGACACACACACATACACACAGACATCGAGTTTTTTATAGAGAAATATCGGGGAAATGTTGTCCCACTCTAAAGTATGTTCGTTTTTTTTTTGTCCTATTTTCCGGACTATTTTGATTTAATCGCCATAAAATAGAATCTCATCTTTATTTTAGAATGAAAATCTCATTATTTGCCTCAAAATGCTGTTTATTGAATTGTGCCGATTTTTAAATTTTTTTGTTTGAATTCAGCAAACTGAACTTTTTCTCAAAAATGCTAGAAATTGACAAAAAGCCAAAACGTTGACGAAAGTAATGAATCAAATTTACTATTTGTCTAAATTCTAAAAACGTGATTGATAACAATAAAAACGTGATTGATCACAATAAAAACGTGATTGATAACAATAAAAACGTGATTGATAACAATAAAAACGTGATTGATCACAATAAAAACGTGATTGATAACAATAAAAACGTGATTGGTAACAATAAAAACGTGAGTGATAACAATAAAAACGTGATTAATCACAATAAAAACGTGATTGATCACAATGAAAACGTGATTGATCACAATGAAAACGTGATTGATAACAATAAAAACGTGACTGATGATAAAATTAAAATTGGGTGGACGTATACGTTTAATTATTTATCCATATATTTGTAATTATTTATCTATATATTTGTAATTATTTATCTATATATTTTTAATTATTTATCTATATATTTTTAATTATTTATCCATATATTTTTAATTATTTATCCATATATTTGTAATTATTTATCCATATATTTTTAATTATTTATCCATATATTTGTAATCATTTATCCATATATTTGTAATTATTTATCTATATATTTTTAATTATTTATCCATATATTTTTAATTATTTATCCATATATTTTTAATTATTTATCCATATATTTGTAATTATTTATCTATATATTTGTAATTATTTATCTATATATTTTTAATTATTTATCCATATATTTTTAATTATTTATCCATATATTTGTAATTATTTATCCATATATTTTTAATTATTTATCAATATATTTGTAATTATTTATCCATATATTTGTAATTATTTATCTATATATTTTTAATTATTTATCCATATATTTTTAATTATTTATCCATATATTTTTAATTATTTATCCATATATTTTTAATTATTTATCAATATATTTGTAATTATTTATCCATATATTTGTAATTATTTATCTATATATTTTTAATTATTTATCCATATATTTGTAATTATTTATCCATATATTTGTAATTATTTATCCATATATTTGTAATTATTTATCTATATATTTTTAATTATTTATCCATATATTTTTAATTATTTATCTATATATTTTTAATTATTTATCTATATATTTGTAATTATTTATCCATATATTTGTAATTATTTATCCATATATTTTTAATTATTTATCTATATATTTTTAATTATTTATCCATATATTTTTAATTATTTATCTATATATTTTTAATTATTTATCCATATATTTTTAATTATTTATCAATATATTTTTAATTATTTATCCATATATTTTTTATTATTTATCCATATATTTGTAATTATTTATCTATATATTTTTAATTATTTATCCATATATTTGTAATTATTTATCTATATATTTTTAATTATTTATCCATATATTTGTAATTATTTATCCATATATTTGTAATTATTTATCTATATATTTTTAATTATTTATCCATATATTTTTAATTATTACTCTATATATTTTTAATTATTTATCTATATATTTTTAATTATTTATCCATATATTTGTAATTATTTATCCATATATTTGTAATTATTTATCTATATATTTTTAATTATTTATCTATATATTTTTAATTATTTATCTATATATTTGTAATTATTTGTCCATATATTTGTAATTATTTATCTATATATTTTTAATTATTTATCCATATATTTTTAATTATTAATCCATATATTTTTAATTATTTATCCATATATTTGTAATTATTTATCCATATATTTGAAATTATTTATCCATATATTTTTAATTATTAATCTATATATTTGTAATTATTTATCCATATATTTGTAATTATTTATCCATATATTTTTAATTATTTATCTATATATTTGTAATTATTTATCCATATATTTTTAATTATTTATCCATATATTTGTAATTATTTATCCATATATTTTTAATTATTTATCTATATATTTTCAATTATTTATCTATATATTTGTAATTATTTATGCATATATTTTTAATTATTTATCCATATATTTGTAATTATTTATCCATATATTTTTAATTATTTATCTATATATTTTTAATTATTTATCCATATATTTGTAATTATTTATCCATATATTTTTAATTATTTATCCATATATTTGTAATTATTTATCTATATATTTGTAATTATTTATCCATATATTTGTAATTATTTATCCATATATTTGTAATTATTTATCCATATATTTTTAATTATTTATCCATATATTTTTAATTATTTATCCATATATTTGTAATTATTTATCTATATATTTTTAATTATTTATCCATATATTTGTAATTATTTATCAATATATTTGTAATTATTTATCTATATATTTTTAATTATTTATCCATATATTTTTAATTATTTATCTATATATTTTTAATTATTTATCTATATATGTTTAATTATTTATCCATATATTTGTAATCATTTATCCATATATTTGTAATTATTTATCTATATATTTTTAATTATTTATCTATATATTTTTAATTATTTATCTATATATTTGTAATTATTTATCCATATATTTGCAATTATTTATCTATATATTTTTAATTATTTATCCATATATTTTTAATTATTAATCCATATATTTTTAATTATTTATCCATATATTTGTAATTATTTATCTATATATTTTTAATTATTTATCCATATATTTGTAATTATTTATCCATATATTTGTAATTATTTATCCATATATTTGTAATTATTTATCCATATATTTGTAATTATTTGTCCATATATTTTTAATTATTTATCTATATATTTTTAATTATTTATCCATATATTTTTAATTATTTATCTATATATTTTTAATTATTTATCCATATATTTTTAATTATTTATCCATATATTTGTAATTATTTATCCATATATTTTTAATTATTTATCCATATATTTTTAATTATTTATCCATATATTTTTAATTATTTATCTATATATTTTTAATTATTTATCTATATATTTGTAATTATTTATCTATATATTTGTAATTATTTATCTATATATTTGTAATTATTTATCCATATATTTGTAATTATTTATCCATATATTTTTAATTATTTATCCATATATTTGTAATTATTTATCTATATATTTTTAATTATTAATCTATATATTTTTAATTATTTATCTATATATTTTTAATTATTTATCCATATATTTTTAATTATTTATCCATATATTTGTAATTATTTATCTATATATTTTTAATTATTTATCCATATATTTTTAATTATTTATCTATATATTTTTAATTATTTATCCATATATTTTTAATTATTTATCCATATATTTTTAATTATTTATCTATATATTTGTAATTATTTATCCATATATTTGTAATTATTTATCCATATATTTTTAATTATTTATCCATATATTTGTAATTATTTATCCATATATTTGTAATTATTTATCTATATATTTTTAATTATTTATCTATATATTTTTAATTATTTATCTATATATTTGTAATTATTGATCCATATATTTGTAATTATTTATCTATATATTTTTAATTATTTATCCATATATTTTTAATTATTAATCCATATATTTATAATTATTTATCCATATATTTGTAATTATTTATCCATATATTTGTAATTATTTATCCATATATTTTTAATTATTTATCCATATATTTGTAATTATTTATCTATATATTTTTAATTATTTATCCATATATTTGTAATTATTTATCCATATATTTGTAATTATTTATCCATATATTTTTAATTATTTATCTATATATTTGTAATTATTTATCTATATATTTGTAATTATTTATCCATATATTTGTAATTATTTATCCATATATTTGTAATTATTTATCTATATATTTTTAATAATTTATCCATATATTTGTAATTATTTATCCATATATTTGCAATTATTTATCTATATATTTTTAATTATTTATCTATATATTTTTAATTATTTATCTATATATTTGTAATTATTTATCCATATATTTGCAATTATTTATCTATATATTTTTAATTATTTATCCATATATTTTTAATTATTAATCCATATATTTTTAATTATTTATCCATATATTTGTAATTATTTATCTATATATTTTTAATTATTTATCCATATATTTGTAATTATTTATCCATATATTTGTAATTATTTATCCATATATTTGTAATTATTTATCCATATATTTGTAATTATTTATCCATATATTTGTAATTATTTGTCCATATATTTTTAATTATTTATCTATATATTTTTAATTATTTATCCATATATTTTTAATTATTTATCTATATATTTTTAATTATTTATCCATATATTTTTAATTATTTATCCATATATTTGTAATTATTTATCCATATATTTTTAATTATTTATCCATATATTTTTAATTATTTATCCATATATTTTTAATTATTTATCTATATATTTTTAATTATTTATCTATATATTTGTAATTATTTATCTATATATTTGTAATTATTTATCTATATATTTGTAATTATTTATCCATATATTTGTAATTATTTATCCATATATTTTTAATTATTTATCCATATATTTGTAATTATTTATCTATATATTTTTAATTATTTATCTATATATTTTTAATTATTTATCTATATATTTTTAATTATTTATCCATATATTTTTAATTATTTATCCATATATTTGTAATTATTTATCTATATATTTTTAATTATTTATCCATATATTTTTAATTATTTATCTATATATTTTTAATTATTTATCCATATATTTTTAATTATTTATCCATATATTTTTAATTATTTATCTATATATTTGTAATTATTTATCCATATATTTGTAATTATTTATCCATATATTTTTAATTATTTATCCATATATTTGTAATTATTTATCCATATATTTGTAATTATTTATCTATATATTTTTAATTATTTATCTATATATTTTTAATTATTTATCTATATATTTGTAATTATTGATCCATATATTTGTAATTATTTATCTATATATTTTTAATTATTTATCCATATATTTTTAATTATTAATCCATATATTTATAATTATTTATCCATATATTTGTAATTATTTATCCATATATTTGTAATTATTTATCCATATATTTTTAATTATTTATCCATATATTTGTAATTATTTATCTATATATTTTTAATTATTTATCCATATATTTGTAATTATTTATCCATATATTTGTAATTATTTATCCATATATTTTTAATTATTTATCTATATATTTGTAATTATTTATCTATATATTTGTAATTATTTATCCATATATTTGTAATCATTTATCCATATATTTGTAATTATTTATCCATATATTTGTAATTATTAATCTATATATTTGTAATTATTTATCTTTATATTTGTAATTATTTATCCATATATTTTTAATTATTTATCTATATATTTGTAATTATTTATCCATATATTTTTAATTATGTATCCATATATTTGTAATTATTTATCCATATATTTGTAATTATTTATCTATATATTTTTAATAATTTATCCATATATTTGTAATTATTTATCCATATATTTGTAATCATTTATCCATATATTTGTAATTATTTATCCATATATTTGTAATTATTAATCTATATATTTGTAATTATTTATCCATATATTTCTAATTATTTATCCATATATTTTTAATTATTTATCTATATATTTGTAATTATTTATCCATATATTTGTAATTATTTATCCATATATTTGTAATTATTTATCTATATATTTTTAATAATTTATCCATATATTTGTAATTATTTATCCATATATTTGTAATCATTTATCCATATATTTGTAATTATTTATCCATATATTTGTAATTATTTATCTATATATTTGTAATTATTTATCCATATATTTGTAATTATTTATCCATATATTTTTAATTATTTATCTATATATTTGTAATTATTTATCCATATATTTTTAATTATGTATCCATATATTTGTAATTATTTATCCATATATTTTTAATTATTTATCTATATATTTTTAATTATTTATCTATATATTTGTAATTATTTATCCATATATTTTTAATTATTTATCCATATATTTGTAATTATTTATCCATATATTTTTAATTATTTATCTATATATTTTTAATTATTTATCTATATATTTGTAATTATTTATCCATATATTTGTAATTATTTATCCATATATTTTTAATTATTTATCCATATATTTGTAATTATTTATCCATATATTTGTAATTATTTATCTATATATTTTTAATTATTTATCTATATATTTTTAATTATTTATCTATATATTTGTAATTATTGATCCATATATTTGTAATTATTTATCTATATATTTTTAATTATTTATCCATATATTTTTAATTATTAATCCATATATTTATAATTATTTATCCATATATTTGTAATTATTTATCCATATATTTGTAATTATTTATCCATATATTTTTAATTATTTATCCATATATTTGTAATTATTTATCTATATATTTTTAATTATTTATCCATATATTTGTAATTATTTATCCATATATTTGTAATTATTTATCCATATATTTTTAATTATTTATCTATATATTTGTAATTATTTATCTATATATTTGTAATTATTTATCCATATATTTGTAATTATTTATCCATATATTTGTAATTATTTATCTATATATTTTTAATAATTTATCCATATATTTGTAATTATTTATCCATATATTTGTAATCATTTATCCATATATTTGTAATTATTTATCCATATATTTGTAATTATTAATCTATATATTTGTAATTATTTATCCATATATTTGTAATTATTTATCCATATATTTTTAATTATTTATCTATATATTTGTAATTATTTATCCATATATTTTTAATTATGTATCCATATATTTGTAATTATTTATCCATATATTTTTAATTATTTATCTATATATTTTTAATTATTTATCTATATATTTGTAATTATTTATCCATATATTTTTAATTATTTATCCATATATTTGTAATTATTTATCCATATATTTTTAATTATTTATCTATATATTTTTAATTATTTATCCATATATTTGTAATTATTTATCCATATATTTTTAATTATTTATCCATATATTTGTTATTATTTGTCTATATATTTGTAATTATTTATCCATATATTTGTAATTATTTATCCATATATTTGTAATTATTTATCCATATATTTGTAATTATTTATCCATATATTTTTAATTATCTATCTATATATTTTTCTCAGAATCAGTCAATTTTGACAATGTTTCTTTTTCTGAAGATCTTTTTAGAGTGTGGAATTTGACTCTATTTGATTACATAGTAAAAGACAGCAGCTTGGGTTAAGAGAATGATTGACGTATCAGGAGTTAAAAAGAATGATCTCAGCAGGTACACGGAAGTTGAGTGTATCAAGTGAGTTCCGGGAACGAGGGATTTGATTTCTTTGCCGAGAAAACTCGAAGGAAACAATCACACAAAATGTCGCTCGTTCCCAGAAAAACCTGTGGGATGAGGACAGGCGCACGGTGTTAACTATATAGGGTGTCGCCCGACCCACCTATATATATATATATATATATCTCAATATAACTATCTCTCTCTAATACATAACCCACCTCTAAAATTAAATCGCTCTGGCCACTGTAATTGTCGCTCTGCCTTACCAATAAATCTCCATTAAAATAAACTGTGGCGTCCGTGTGAGTTGATGAGACGACGGTGACAACTAGGGGTGACGGTGTGTATAACGAAATTATACTTGTTTTATTTTTAGATTTTTTTCTTTTAAGTTGTTTAAG
The DNA here is from genome assembly GCA_963556195.1 of Sepiola atlantica. Taxonomy (NCBI): domain Eukaryota; kingdom Metazoa; phylum Mollusca; class Cephalopoda; order Sepiida; family Sepiolidae; genus Sepiola; species Sepiola atlantica. Next base: position 950,631 of record CAUVYP010000258.1, read on the forward strand.
ATATTATTTGGGCCATTCTTTTGAAGAGAGTTTATTTTTTCAAATTGTTTGCTTGGTAATAAAATAATTAACATTTCTATGCTGGTTAATTAGTATTTGTTTCTTGTCAGATGTTATTTTTTGTTAATATTGGATGGTGTTTATTATTAAATATGTTTGTACAAATTAGTTTCATTAAGAACACCCTATAATTTGGGAAAAGGCTATATTTTCAAATAATGTTTTTATATATTATACTTTGTAATATTTGCTGTGTATATGTGCATATTTTTGACAGTTTATCAATATATATTTTATTGTTAGTTCTTGATTGCAATTGTTATATCGAGGTTCATTTTCGTGGGTAGTCAGCCCAATCAGTAGTGACGTCTCTTCTTTCTATAGTGGTTGAAATATAGTCGTTTTCTTTCTTCGTCTCCTGGTGTTGTCAGTAGTTGAAATAGTAGTTAGGTTCTTCTTTCTGATTAAAAAACATTAATTTTGCCCTGGGCTTTTCATTTTTTATTGTTGAATCATTCTTATTTTTACAACTACATTAGTTCGTATCGTATTAGTTCGTATATAGCAATTTCATTATTATTATTTGTACTCACTAGGAGTTCTCACACAAGTTATCGTCAGTGATTGCTCACCGACAACAACCAGTGGTGTTCCCTAGAGTCTGCGTGACAACAAGCCTCCTCAGAGTTCCAGTACTCTTCACCTCTTTTCGATCACCACCGCAAATTACATTGCGGTATCGCAACAGCCGTTTATGATGTTTCTTGCAGTTTCTGTTCCTTGGTTCGTGACGTAGTGTTCTTCCTGTGGTTTTGTTTTCTTCTTGTTGTAACTTCCATGTGACTGCTTGCCATTCGTAGTTTATGCATTCGAGGATTTTCCTTAAGATTGCAGCTGTTTTGATCATTGCCGTCCTTTGTATGGTCTCAGTGATCCCTTTGATTCCAATTTCTCCGTCTTTTTGGGGGACTGTTCCTAGTGCTCCTACGATTATTGGTATTATATTAGCTTTCTCCATATTCCTTTCAGTTCTTTGGCAAATTCCGTGTATTTGCTTCGTTTTTCGGTCTCCTTGATCTTAACTCTGTGGTCTGCTGGAATGGCGAAGTCTACAATTTGGCAGGTTATTTGGTGATTATTATTATTAGTAGTAGTAGTAGTAGTAGTAGTAGTAGTTGTTGTTGTTGTTGTTGTTGTTGTTGTTGTTGTATCTATATAATAATACGTTGAGGAAATTTCACGCTCGTACTACGTTATCACCCTTCACCCTATTTTTAAATCTGGGATCGCAAAAAACATTTTTTAGGTACTTTCACAGATTAGGGCCCACGCTAATTTTGACCCTAACCCTAACCCTTACTCTAACGCTTACCCTAACCCTAGCCCTGACCCTGACCCTGACCCTGACCCTAACAACGGGGTCAAAGTTAGCATGGGTCTTAATCTGTGAAAGCGCCTTTTTTATTTCATCGTATATCAATATTGTTTCTCACATGAAACTCAAACTAAAATACACTTTCTTTACCTTCAGGCTTGGCTCAACGTGTAGCATCTGTTCTGTCCAAAGATAGTACAATAATATCGTGAGATTTGCGCTCGCGCCGAACGTCCATATAATGTAAATATGGTCCAAAACTCATACAAGGGTTTTGTGAAATAGACCCCCATAACCAGATATATAACTTGAAACTGCCTTATTCAGATTACTCAGGAAAGTATGCGTCAGTTTGAACAAAGGTGGTACAGTAATATCGTAGGGTGTGAATTGGCGTCGGACATCCAAAGAATGGGAATATGTCACAGACCCCTTCTAAGCATTGCAGCAATAGACAAAGTATACAACTGTGGAATTTCCGCAGGTCCAGCTAGTTAATACAATTATTATTGCATAGCATATTATCTTACCGGTCATGCTCCGTATGTGTCAGTGGAAGGGCCCTAAAAAGACGTCCGTTCGATTAAACATGAAACACCCAAAGAGAAATATGTTTTTTGGCTTCTTGGGCACGCCAACTTCCTGTAATTACACAACTTTCTGAACACGTTACCTTAATTTGTAGAATTTGGTATATTCTGACTACTGTTCTCATCTTGAGTGTTTTTATCACAACGTTTCGGCCAGTGTAACCTCCGACCTTCTTCAGGTGTACTTTGTCGAACTCGGGAATATGGACGGAATTTAGAACGGAACCCTTTATTAAATCCACGGGGTAGCATACTCTCGTTCCATCTGCCATGACTGGGAAGAAGACTTCAGTAATCCGAAATTCCTCGTATCGCCCGCACTGAGGATTGAACCTTCAACCTTCAGATGACTGTCACTTAGAACTGAATTATACTTAGTACTATATCCACTCTCATCTAAAAAAAAATCCGAAACACGTCACCTTAAATTCTAACTCTTAGATTTCTAGTGGAATTTTCAGCTTTCTATTTATTCTACCTTAATGCGGTACATTCTGCCTTTAACGCACTCATTTCTAAAACAGTGTTCAATAATCCAGTGGAGGTTGACGCTCAGTTTTATATGCAAGTGTCATTGAATTTTCCTAAGACTTCTTTCAATTTTAGATGTTATGAGATTGCACCGTGCGAATACGCTTTCCAAAAGTTAATTTCAATCCTCTCATAATATTATTTATCATTCAGTTGTCATCTGTACATCTCATAAACCCTTAGCTTTGAATGGATTTTAGCCTTGATAAGTTGTGACTCGTGTGTAAAGATATATTGGATCAAAATAACTTTGACATTTTTCAATCTTTTAATAGATGAGGATCTGCTAAGACTTTTCGAGTTGATTTTTCATTCAACCGTTTAAATATTTCCAAAATTATTGTAAATTTTCGAAGGCCACTAAACTCAGTCTCATTTTTTTACTAATAGCAAAATATTAAAATAGCTGGTTTATTAAGAACGAAACGGAAAATGTATTGTTTTTAGTATTTACGCTATTGCATTTTTATATAAATTAATAATGAATTAATATTAAATAATAGATTACGAATAAAAAAAAACAGATGCCAAGACCCATGACTGAACCTGAGACATTTAAATCTTCAGTCTGACGCGCCCCAACTTAGATATTTGCGCTGGTTATATCTTTACATTTGTACTACTAAATTAGCGTTTAGGTCATTGTTGAAAAAGTCGTCCAATTTTAAAATCTTCCGAGCTGGATAAATTAATTTTTTTAAGAAATTAAATCGAAATAAATTTGTATTGTTAATAACATAGACCAAGGTTCCGTAAAAGATACTGGCGAACCAGAATCAAGCATGGATTTTGTAGAAAGAACGCCGTTAACCACAAAGATTTAATAAACAGACTCGCGTTACTTTATATATCAAATGTGATCACGTCAGCAGTTTTATTGTCTTTCGTTGAACTGACAGTCGATATTCCCACTCTACGCATACAAAATAATCGATCAGTAGGAATATAAGATCGTTAACCAGAAAACAAAAAACGACTGACTACCTCTCTCCGAATATTATTATTATCAGTAGTAGTAGTAGTAGTAGTAGTAGTAGTAGTAGTAGTAGTAGTAGTAGTGGTGGTAGTAGTAGTAGTAAAGGATATCAAAAACTAAATCAGCGCCATCTTTAAAAGAAAAATGCCATATTTCTTTCTTTCGAAAAGAACCAATTAACTTGAGAATGAAAAATTTCCAAGTAAAATGTTTTCTGAGATCGAGTTTCACGTAACCTCTTCCATGTCATTCTCCCAGCCAATATCGAAGGATTTTTGACACGGATTCCATTCTTTTACAAGGTTAAAGAAGCTGCTTAGCGATGACTTTAAAATTACTTGGGTCTCCAGAATATGTACCTAAAAGATTGAAGTAACAGAAAAGCTGTCAAATGCATTGTGGTCGCTTCTTCAATTTGCACGGACGACATTTTGAGCATCTGTGAGTGTATTATCAGTCTTTGAAAAACTTTATAAAAGTGATTAGTTGTAAAAACAAATTAGCGTTTGACAAATTATCCGCTTTCTAGCGACCACCCTGTATAATTATCGCATATATATATATATATATATATATATATATATATATATATATATATATATATATATATATATATATGTCAGGGTCGGCGGGACAGTTATGAAAGTGTGGGGGGGGGCTTCTCCTAAAAAGTGGGGGCCGGTTAAACACATACATATCAACTTAATTATTGATGACCGTAAAGTGGGGAGCCAAGTAAAAAAGTGAGGGGGCTCAAGCCCCCCCCCCCCATGTCCCCCCATGCCCCCCGGTGCCGCCGTCCATGTATGTGACTGATTGTCGAATGGTTAGAATCCCGAACTCTCAAGTAAACGGTTACTTTCGATTCCTGTCTATCAAGCCACACTGAAGAGCTGTGATACAGCGAAAGAGTCTCTACGTGGATGTCTATATAGTACTCAACCCAAGAAGCGGAGGAGAGCATGTGGTAAGTGAAATCGCCAACTATAATAAACGTAAATGAAAAGCTCTTTGTGTAAACAAGGTGTGCACTTTTCGGCCGTTGACAGTGTTTATATAAACATTGAGATTTCAGGTACTCACGGCACGAATCTTTAACTTTGTCGTTGCAGCAGTTCGAATCTCTGTATGTGTTATGTGTTGCTTTATTAAAACACATGTTTTAATCAAACGTCATTTACTTCAAATGTTCTCAGTAGTCTTATCTCTTTTTGTATACTGATGTGCCGGCGCTGTCGTCATCATCATCATCATCAGCAGCAGCAGCAGCAGCAGCAGCAGCAGCAGCAGTGGGCTGCGTTTCGCTATCACCACTATCATTATCGTCTAGTGGGTTGCATTTCGCCGTCGTCATCATCGTCATCGTAGCGGTGTCTGTAATCAAGTACTTTCAATGCACAGAAAGAAAAAGTACGAGTGACGGGGAGTTTAAATGGGGCTTTAATTTGGAGAGAAAATCTCGTCATGCGAATAAAGTCACATATTAACATTAAATAGAGAAATACCAAAAATGTTCTTCTTAAATCTCATTAACCTCTCTCCAAATATTGTTATTAGTAGTAGTAGTAGTAGTAGTAGTAGTAGTAGTAGTAGTAGTAGTTACAGAGGAGGGTGGACGGTGGCATACAACATACAAGTGGCGCTATCAACTTTTTTAGAAATTAAATTCCGATTTTCTTTTTTTAATTGCATCCTAAATTCTAGTCTGCTCGCCACCGCTTCGAAAAACTAACTGATGAATAAACGTAATTCTTTTCTTTTTACACGGTATCGTGAAGTCACTGCTTCAAGGGGACACTGAATTTGTCATAACACATTTTTGTATGACCTTTCCTTGATCTCCTAACTTGAATCTAACCCACAGTTCATGCCTGTTTACATTTTAGTCCGGAGAGCGGACTTGTTTTTCAGATTTTCGTGTCAGATTAACTTGCACTGGTCCACCTAGATACTAAATCCATACTAGCTGATGTAATCGTTTTTCACATACGTTCATTCACTATGTAACATATCGATAAACTAGACGAACCCTGACCCGATGGGTAACATGCACTACCACTATTTATTCCAATTTGATTTCATTCGAAAATTCACAAACTGCGACATGTTTTCAGATATTCTTTCTGCATCACTAAAAAATATAAGAATACTAAGTTTTGAGAAATATAGAAGTAAAGAGACTTATCATTTTGCTATCTAATTTACATACATGTTTGTGGTATGCATGAACACACTATGTAAATTAGATGGCAGAATAAAGTAATTAAGAAGCAACTCTGGAAAAAAGTCACTTTTTTACTAAATGTTCGCAGAGACTTTAGAAGTTATTAGAGTGGTTGAATTAACATAGAGTTAGAGAGGTGAGACAAATACATAGATGGTGAGAGATGGGTGACGTGTTTAGTTAATTACAAATTACGGCTAATTAGAAGAAAGCAAAGGATTTTTTTCAAATATAACTCTATTCGAACACTAATCAATATTTTAGTCAAGTATTTTGTAGTATTAAACTATATAGGAAGAAAGCCTTTAAGGTACACAAACTTTGATTCACTCAGCTTTAGTACAGAGTGACCCAAAAAAAATGTCCCATGGAATTGTCAACTATAGTTGATAAAAATAAACTTCAGTCTATGTCTGACCTGTCCACCAAGTTTCAATTATGAATGCGCAACAGTCTTTATTTTATCGCCGTTCAATGATATGCGGGGGCACTTTGCTGATCGCCTCATTAGTAAAAAGTGCGTTTTGAATGGATTCCCCGTAGCTTGACCCCCGCATTGATGTTTATCTGGGGACTTATCTCAAAGTTAATGTTTATTACAACAATCTTCAGACTATTCCTAAACTGATGAGGGTCATAACAGCCAAACACAGGGCAATACTAAGGTAGGAGTGTGTAAAAGTGTGTATTAGTTGGCTTATACGGACTACTGTTCTCATCTTTAGTGTTATTCTCACAACGTTTCGGCCGATGTAACCTCCGACCTTCTTCAGGTGTATCTTGTCGAACTCGAGAATCTTTTTGTCGAACTCGGAAATCTGTACGAACGGAACATTTTATTTAATCCACGGGTGTAGCATACTCCCGTCCCCTCAGACATGACCGGGTAGATGTTATAAGTAATTTACAATTGTATTCTTAGTATGGCTCGCACTAAGGATTGAACCTTCAACCTCCAGAAGAGTGTCATTTAGAAATGAATTTTACTTAGTACTTTATCCGTTATGCCATGGGTCCTTCCGTGGTTGGTTGGAGGGTACATCGGCCGAAACGTAGTGAGAATAACATTCAAGATGATAAGAGTGGTTCGAATAATCCAAATAATCCAAATAATCCAAATAATCCAAATAATCGATCCTCATCTCAAACATTCAGAAACATAAAGTGAACTTATCATCGAACGGCAGTAAAAAAAAAAAACTGTTGGACATTCATGACTGAAACTTGGTGGACAAGTCAGGCATAGACTGAAGTTTATTTGTACCAAATATCGTTGGTTTTAATAACCCTAAATATAAAGAGTTTCGTATATAAATTTAACGTAAAAATGATCCCCATTTCCGGGACATTCTAGTTTTAGGTCAATTAACCAAATTTATTACTCTAATCCTCGGTCTGAGGGGAAAAGTAGTAAAACAACATTCCTAGTAAAAATAGAACAACAACCATCCTACAAACGCATAATATTTATCTCCCATAGCAACAAAAAAAATTGGTTAACTGACCTAAAACATTATAATGACCCGGAAATTGGATTATTTTACGTTAGATTTATACAGGAAACTGGTCCGCTCACTAAATTCTCAAATTTATTTTCATTTTTTTTTTTGCAAAGTAGTTCAGGGTGTTTACACATAGTCGCCTAAAAAAATAGAATCTTATTATAGTGGATTTAGCGGAGGGTTTAATCCTAAATAATACCAAAAGTTGATTGTTGTGACTAAAATCTGTGTCGGCCATCTTGAATTTTTTCAATTCTGTTTGTTTCCATCTTTATCTAATTCTGTTTTTTTATTCATTAAAACGGCCATTTTGTTATTATATACGAATCATTTTACCTATATAAAGAAAGACGGGTTTATCGATTCATAAGTAAAATAGAGAGGCTGCTGTCTTATATTTTTCTCGACGAGGCTAATCTTGTGAAGCAATTCGGCGACTGGTCGTCATATCTTTGACGGCCAAGGCTGCATCACAATCTCTTTGAATCTGAACAACAACGGGACCATCTTTCACGGATGAGACATAGAATTATGCGATATCGATTGATAGAATAATAAGTCCCTGTCAGGATTAATAAGCGAATGTCTTTAAAAATGGCTTTGTTATTCACACTGGTCTGAGATAAGAAAAAAGATGTTAAAAAAAACACGAAGGAAAAAAGGTAACTCACATAAAATTCTCATTTAAAATCCCACGCGTAAACAATAGATATGAAGAATGGCTCTTCTAAAAAAATCTAGTAGGCGGGAATGCTACAGTTTTTTTAAAATACATCTACGGTCTAAAAAGCTACGGAATGGCTATTAAACAAGAACAAAAGGCAGTTGTGAGAGTGCATACCTCCACCTAAAAACCTAAGGATGGGCTAAAGTATTATATCGGACTTACCTCTCTATATTGTATGGAGTCTTGCCTCTCTATATTGTATGGAGTCTTGCCTCTCTATATTGTATGGATTCTTGCCTCTCTATATTGCGTGGAGTCTTGCCTCTTTATATTGTATGGAGTCTTGCCTCTTTATATTGTATGGAGTCTTACCTCTCTATATTGTATGGAGTCTTACCTCTCTATATTGTATGAAGTCTTACCTCTCTATATTGTATGGAGTCTTACCTCTCTATATTGTATGGAGTCTTGCCTCTCTATATTGTATGGAGTCTTCCCTCTCTATATTGTATGGAGTCTTTCCTCTCTATATTGCATGGAGTCTTGCCTCTCTATATTGTATGGAGTCTTACCTCTCTATATTGTATGGGGTCTTGCCTCTCTATGTTGTATGGAGTCTTGCCTCTCTATATTGTATGGAGTCTTACCTCTCTATATTGTATGGAGGCTTACCTCTCTATATTGTATGGAGGCTTACCTCTCTATATTGTATGGAGTCTTGCCTCTCTATATTGTATGGAGTCTTTCCTCTCTATATTGCATGGAGTCTTACCTCTCTATATTGTATGGAGGCTTACCTCTCTATATTGCATGGAGTCTTGCCAAAGTTAAACCATGGAAATTTTGACAACTCAAAAACTATTAATCTGATCAGGCTGAAATTTTGCATGTAATCAAAAACTATCAGTTCTAGGCATACATTTTGAACAAATCGAAAGTTGAAATTTCGTAAAGATTTCAACCTTGACTGAACATTTCAATGTCAAGGTCGAAGGTGAAGATTAAATGCATATAAAATGCGAGACTTCATTGGCTACACTATGGGCCAAGTAGTGAGTCTCTACGATGAACAAAACCGGAGTTTCACTTTTTCCGTGATCTTGATCTTGAAATTTGACCTGGTCATACCAAAATTAGAATCAGTTCTAAGATAGATCATGAGCGATATTTTGACCAAGTTTGGTGACGATTGGTCAAGCGATGTTGACACTAGATTGTACACAAACAAATATAGTGATAATTAAACCCTACCGAAAAAATAACCTTCTTAATGAAGGTAATAGGTATTTATAGGTAGATCTGAATATGACTCTTATTCAACCATGTTTTGATAAAATTTCTTTTATTGGATCCTCGTCGGAGAAGAATAGGTCAAATAACAGGTTAACCCCGAAAAAGAGTATCAAAATCTATTTTCTCTCTCTCTCACTCTCCCTCTCTCTCTCTCTCACCCACTCTCTCACTCTTTCTCTCACTCTCTCCCATACTCTCACTCTCTCACATACTCTCACTCGGACTCTCTCTCTCATACTCTCACTCTTTCTCTCTCATACTCTCACTCTTTCTCTCTCATACTCTCGCTCTTTCTCTCTCTCTCACACTCTCACTCTTTCTCTCTCTCTCTCTCTCTCTCTCTCATACTCTCACTCTCTCTCTCTCTCATACCACCTCTCTCTCATACTCTCACTCTCTCACTCTCTCTCATACTCTCTCTCTCTTTCACTCTCTCTCTCTCTTTCACTCTATCTCTCTCTCTCTCTCTCACGTTCACTCTCTCCCTCTCTCACTTTCACTCTCTCTCTATATATATATAGTATTGGAAGTTTCTCAACCATCAAAACTATATTTTTAAAAAACTAAAAAAAAACTTAAGTCCCAAGTCGTTCAGTGGAAAATCACTCATGTAAGTCAATTTAACTTTTTCAGTTATTATATTAGTTTGCTTCTAACATTATTTAAGGGATCATCAGTTGTTTACCATGAAAAACTGTTTCGGGAATTTAAAAACAAGACAGTATTTAATTTCATGGCTTCCCAGCAGAGTTGATCAGACCCCACTTCCCTTAAAAGACAAAAACATAAACGTTCCGTATACTAAACCTAAGTTTTTTTCCGTATAAATGTTTTGCTAACTTATATTAGTTATTAAAAAAAGAAAAAAGTCCTCCTTACCTATGTTGTTCGTCTGTCTAATGAAATGTATCTGTTACTTACAAAAATGTTGCTGCATTTTAAAGTGTGTAGACGAAGCCATTAAAAATGTTTAAATTATATATATATATATATATATATATATATATATATATATATACACATATATACTTTTAGTCCTTTTTTCTCCCCCCCCTCCTCCTCCTCCTCCTTTGTTGTTCAATTCCTTGACATCAATTTCAAATAAATATTAATCCTCCTTGTCAACTTACAGCGTTCATAAGTTTAACTGCCGATTTTGCTCTTTCTTCTTCTTTCTTAACTCACAGCGCCTCCAACCGGCGTTCATAAGCCAACTGTCCATCCTTTCTCTCTTTCTTCTTTTTTTAAACTCACAGCATTTCCAATAGGCGTTATAAGCTAACTGTCGATGTTTTCTCTTTCTTCTTCTTCTTTTTTAACTTTTTTAACATTTCTTTCTTTCTTTATCCCTTTCTACTGTTTATTACACGTAACTATTTTTTATATAATTAGTATATGTGTTATATAAACGATTATACATATTCTACATTATTTTCATTTATATTTAGATAGGTTTGGATTTGCTCTATCAATTTACTTTGATTAATTTGATAAGACTTAAAAAAATCAGGATGGCGAGTAATTGCTTTATTTAATTGTCTAAATATTTTATTTTGATCGCCACCTTGTTTAATCATTCTTATTATTAGGTCAGAAATTGGGGGCATAAAATCTACCAATGTTAAGGTAATACGAGCAATCCTCAGAAATTCGGACATAATACTCCCGTAAAATATATACACAGGGCAGGTACTATTTTTATGTGGCATCCGTACGATACGAAAAGTAAATGAATTTCTTTTATCAAACAGTTTATAGATAAATATTTTATCTTCAATTTGTATATCCAAATCAAGAAAAGTAGCTTGTGTTCCCGTATGTTCACGGTTTAATTTTAAATCTTTAGGATATATTAAATGTTTAGTATTTGCAAACTCATCGCTATCATTAATGCAAACAAGGTCGACAATATATCGCCTACATCCATGATAACTATACGCTCTAGATATATCGTTTTTTATATATTCAAGTCTATGTAAATATAGATTTGCCCAAAATGAAGACGGATCCAAACCCATTGGAATACCTATTGTTTGGAGCAATAATTTATTCCCTATTTGAAAGTAACTCTCTTTTATAAGGTGACTTATAAGCATTATCAGACCCGTTTTGGATACACTCGTCTTACCATTTTTATATTTACACCAAAAGGCTTTAGATTTTGCAAAGTCTATGTATTTACCGTTTCCTCCTGCAAAAACTAAATCTATAGTATTACCTAATTCTTTAATAAGTTCTTTATGTGGTATTTTTGTATATAATGTACTAAAATCATATGTCGAGATTGATTTAGCCTGTTTACGAGAATTAATACGATCCAATTTTTCTTTTACTAGATCTGAATTATTTATCACCCAAAATAGGTTTATATTACTATAGAATTTACTTTTTTTATGGAAATTATTTATTTGATTAATAATTAATTTAAAGACTTTAGATACAGCTTTACTTAAAGGTTTAGTGATGCACATTTTTGAGACAACAATAAAACGGGCGCCAACTGGTGTTTTATACATTTTTAGGTATCCAATACATACATGGAAGTTTTTTGTACTTTTATTCTAATTTTAATCCTAATTTTTCAAAAATAACAGTATTCTTTATAATAATATCATCGCCTTTACTATTACTTAATTTATAAGTATCTGAAGCTTCACCTATTATTCCTACTTCTAGCAATAAGCGTTGTATATAATATTTTTTACAGATAAAAGCTACATTATTTGTCTCCTTATAAATAGGAACTATTACAAACCTATTTTGAAGCATTTCAAGCTCCGTAGTTATTTGTGGATTTCTAAGGAGGGGATTCGTGTTTTTAGGTGTTTAAATTCTTTTAAACGTTCTACTTTTTTATTTACGAATCTAAGTACATTATTTTTCCATGCGTCAAATGTAGAGTGTAATAGTTTATGCTTATTTGCCATGGATGCAGTAAAATTATCTAACGCTTTAGTTATTTCCTTAACACATTTCGCATAGTTTAAACATTTAGGTTCTCTATAGTTTGGGCCTTTACTTAGGAGTTTTCTTAATTTAGAATTTGTAACTATCGCTAGATTACCAGTAATTATATGCCCTATGTCAGTATTACATAAAGGGGAGGATTCACATTCACATGATGGTATATACATTTCATCATTATCAGTAATATTTACATTCTCTACAGTTTCTTTATAGTTAAAAACCTTATTCCGTATAGTTTGCCCTAGTTTATATGTTACTATTGGTTTCTCTTCCTCTTTTTTAAGTTCATTGGGCAGTGACTGAATGATTTCTAGATTATTAAATATTTTAGGCAGATTTATATCATCAAATCCTTTATTTTCATACAGGACTACACAAACATTTCGAGGTTTATTTTGTATACCCTCAACAGGTGGCTTGTATAATTTTGTATCAATAATATCCATGATATACTCATACCATTGAGGAAGTTCTTCTTTCCTATATATCATATCCGGGTTTAATAATATTTTAGATGCTATGTCTTTTAATACCTTTTTCTTTGTTTTATTAAAAAGTTTTCTAATGTAATTAAAAGACTCGGAAATATTAGTGATGATAATTTTTTTAGTTTTTTTTTTAATTCCTCGCATGAAACGGCAGATTCTCTATTGTTTCTATTTACCGTACCGTAGCGAGGCAAAGCTGGATATAATCGCCCTACATTTTCTAATTCGTCTTGTAAATTATCTTTTTTTACTTTTACATTTAGACCATATGGATAAATTACTCGCATTTTCTTAATTATTTCATCTTCTTTATTTAGACGCAGTTTAAGTGTATTATTATCTACCTTACCAAAACTATCATATCCATTATCTTTAAATTTCTCAATAATCTGAAAAAGACGATTTACTACAGGTTTTTTCTTTAAAGTGGTTTATAACATGGACACAGCCTTTATCACTAGTTCTATGTAAATTCATCCGTCTATTTAAATATATATATATATATATATATATATATATATATATATATATATATGTCTATGTAGTAATTGTTATTTTGATAAACAACGCACATTACGGGTTATTTAAAAATTCTGTGGGGTGATTCTTCGACCGAGTGTAATGTTTCCTGACATTGTCTTAATCTCACGCAGATTTAGAATGGTCGGCCATTTTTGCTTGCTTTCCGCTGATAGCAAAGTGTTGGTTTTTAATCTCTACACTTTGATATGTGCCTGAAGGCCGGGATTGGGTATTGTCAGAATTGCGAGTTATTTCATTATAATCATTATTATTATTGAAGTAATTGGATTTTAAACAATTCAGAGAGATCTGGGCCATCTTTTTGGGGGATACAGTAAATTCTAAAATTGATAAACTTTCGAGAATCATTCTAAGCTTCATTTTGATAGCTTAGTAACCATTATCCTCGAGTGGCCTTTGAGTCTTCATAAGCGGTGATTCGTGAGTAAAAACTAAGAAATCATTTCTATAACTGAAAACCGTTATCAAATAACAGGGTGGGTTTTTGCTTGGTAAGACTTTTCTTTTCGATTTTTCGAATAGTATTTAAGTCAAATTTGTGTAAGTTCCGTGAGTTTCGTGTTCGCTTTTTGTCTCGTAAGTACTTTCGATTTGATTTATAAAATCATGATCGTGAGGAGTTTGTCTTGGCGCCTTTACAACTATGTAGTTACTGCTGTGTTTTTTTTAACGGCTAGTATAATTTTTAAGAACTTTTTCATCCAATTTAAAGTTCGGATGCATTTACTTACACAAGAATAGATTAATATAATCGAAAATATTCAATTAGTTATTATTTTTATATAATACATCGATATATCCCCTATCAACTGTAATAATGAAATAAGATTCATATTTTATAAAAAATTGAAAACAACAAGTAAAAACTATTCGTGCTATTTATTAACGTCTGCATATATATATATAAAATATTTGTTGTTGTTTATTATCTATGTACGTATACGTTTCGTCCCTTTTCAATCAGGACTCATCAGCATAGAGATATGACTATTCACTACCGGTCGTACGATTCGAAACCCTGGATAACAAGTATTTTTCAACTTGCATCCAACGTCTTTAACCGCGCGCCCGCCATTTGAATAGCCGATAAACAATGATAATTTAACACATTTAAAGCGGCACGATATCCAGGCATTCTACTACTATTAAAGAAGGAATGATGCATTATAAAGCAAGTGACGTCATGCTGTGTTTGTACTACCATTAAGAGTGCTCTACTTATTTTACGAGGAGCGACAAATATAAAATATTTGTTGTTGTTTATTATCTATGTACGTATACGTTTCGTCCCTTTTCAATCAGGACTCATCAGCATAGAGATATGACTATTCACTACCGGTCGTACGATTCGAAACCCTGGATAACAAGTATTTTTCAACTTGCATCCAACGTCTTTAACCGCGCGCGCCCAATAAAAATAAACTCGATTATACTTGGTTACAGAGTACAGAGTATTTATATGTGTTTTTTAAAAGTTTACCAAAACATTTCGTTCATGAAATAATTCATCACAACAAAAGACTTTTTTCCTTTCAAAGTTTATTTATTTATAAGATTTTTCAAATTTAAAGAGTTTATTCCCTACACGTGTTTCTCTACTCAAGCAGATTCTTTCTTGGCAGATAATCAGGGGAATTATATACCTGGAATAAGAATTTCAACAACTGACAATACCCAATATGGTGTTGCCCTGATTGAGGCCATTTAAGAAGAAAACAGAAGAAAAAAGAAAAGACCACTTAAGAAAGTAGTTCAAGAGATTTTCGCAGTATGGTTGCTATTATGCAAGAAATTGGTCCCAATGCAGTCCAAAAGAATCAAGAACAATGTGCGAAAATACACTTCCTCATCGGGTGGCACAACGATGAAAGCATCACCCCCCCCCCAAAAAAAAATAATAAAACGGTCAACACACAATCCACAAGTTAGCGTTCCAAGCCACTATCAGTGGCTTGTAACGCTAACTTGTGGATTGTGTGTTGAACGAAATGTTTTGGTAAACCTTCAAACACACACACACACACACACACATATATATATATATTTTTTTTTTTTTTTTCACTTAATGTTTAATTTTACTTCAGTCGAAGTTCTCAGAAATCAAGGGGCCCCTTCCTGTGGCTAACACTTGATCTCTATATGAGATGCATAGATATCCGAATATTCTATTAAAATTCTCCTTTATTTTTCAAACATTAAGTTAGTAAAAAAGTTCAGAATAATAAATTTCTTCTCTCCCCAACTGACTAGTCAAGTATGTCATAGTATATCTTTGGTTGTGGTCTGTTGGTCTTACCGGATTCCAGGACAAGAATTCATCTAGTCTGGTGGAGTATCCAGCTACGTGGGGTTACTTGAGGTAACATCACTAGGAGAAGATGCACTATTCCTCGTATGAGGGGATCTTATTTGTGCTGCGGATACTATGTAATTTTGAATATTTGGTCAGGGTTTACTTGTAGGGGAAAGTATCCTCATGTCAGGTTGTCCTGACAAACCCTTGTACAGAGAGACCGAAGACACTCGAGGATAGTGTCTAGTAGGTAATTCAAACTCTCCTGTCTAGTAGGTAATTCAAACTCTCCTGTCTAGTAGGTAATTCAAACTATATGTGTTTGTGTGTGTGTAAGTAAATTTCGTGTACAACAAAATCGTAGGATAAATTTTAGAGGAGGCATTATTTTAATCAATGAAACAGGCGGGTTGAGAAAAAAAGGAAAATTGTTAAAATTTACCTTAAAGCCTTATCGTCTGACCTCTAAGAGAAAACGTCAGAATGATAAATTAAAAACTAAAAGTCGAATGAGATATGAGGGGAAAAAATTGTTTCAGTTGGAGGAAACGATTGAGAGAAACAAATTTTTTCCCCTCATATCTCATTCGACTTTTAGTTTTTAATTTATCATTCTGACGTTTCCTCTTAGAGGGTCAGACGATAAGGCATTAAAGTAAATTTTAACAATTTTCCTTTTTTTTCCACCGCCTGTTTCATTGATTAAAATAATGCTTCATCTAATATATATATATATATATATATATATATATATATATATATATATATATATATATATATATAAACAATAATTATAAATAAATATGAAATTACTATTACCTACAGGCGCCACCGGGAATTATCACGTGGTTAAGGGGAAAGTAAGTTCTATTTTGCCTTATAAAAAGCTGGCAGCAGACATTAGACTATCGAGAGGGTTCAACGAACCTATTTTGACAATTGCTTAAAGCTAAGTATCAGTCTATTTTTTACATCCAGTGACAGTTATAAATTTTAATTTTTCAAATGGGGCTTAATGATGATATTCAGAAATAAACATGAAATTATTATTACTTTGCAGACGCCAGCGTTTCAAGCTTATTGCTCTCATCAGTGTAGGAGGTGACAATTTCAGACGGTCGGAAGATGCGAACCCAGTTCACAGAGTACGCTTAGACTCTGCAAGCTCTTGCACTATCCCCCACGGTTACCGGGAATTATCACGTGATTAAGAAGAAATTAAATTTGATTTGTGCCTTGAGAAAACTCTCTTTTAAACTCTATGGCCTAGATAGATTGTATAGATTCAACAAAAAGTATGTTTCTGGGTTGATATATTTGATGTTATATATTTTTATGTATTGTTGTATATATTTTTATATATTTTAAAAATGTAATTTTATTGCCTGTAGTGATGTCACTATGGTAATGGTCCTCTGAAG
>CAUVYP010000258.1:980000-982500 GCA_963556195.1 Sepiola atlantica
ATTCTAATAAATGGGCTTAAGGGATCAGACTTGTGTTGAAAGGTGACTCGTGTTTGAGGTCCGAACTTACAACCGACAAAACTGTTATGTCCACACTGACGATTCTCTAAAAGGATGAAACATATATGTATATGTATAATAATTTAAATTCTTCTTATGATATTATATGTGTGTGTGTTTGTGTGACATAATGATCAAGCTCTCAAAATCGGAACAAAGCCGAACCAACATAGCAGATCTTTCACAAAGGATCCGATATCTTTTCACGTAAGTCTTTATAACAATAATAAATAGATACACGATGCTTATCTTTATTGCAGTTTCACTGTAGACCCAATATTGAGTATCATACGTACTTATACACTTGGATTCCGAATTTGGACTTGAAATGATGTGCATCCGGACGTATCTGAGGATCGGGTCTTCTGTGAAACTGCAGTAAAGTACTAAGATAAGCCTCCTTAATTAATTTTTTTTGCTCACTTATTTTGTTATTAAAAAATCTCCTCCTTATGAGGTTAATCAGGTACAGACCCTGTGTTAGTATTTATAGAAGGTTTTTGGCGGGAATTATGAACTTAGTACGAAACTATATTTGGAGCTATAAACATTTTAGAATATTATTACTGATATTAAAGTTAATTCTATTAATTGGGTTAATTTGGTGGGGTTTATATATAGGGATTCTAATATATGGAGTTTTTGTTTGTTAGTACTAAATTCTAAGATTCTGTATTTTCTACTAAGAGTTTTCTGAATTCCGACCGGGGGCAGGAGTGGTCGTTAGTTAGACATCTGAAAGCTACTTGATGTAACTTTAGACAGTAAAAAAGGTACCCTCAAGTGAATTAGAATGTTTATAAATAAATGATAGAACTTATTAACTATTTTAAGAAATATTAAAATTTATAAATGTCCACACAACTTTTAGAATGTACTAGCTCTAAACGAAAAATTCAAAATACCGTTTTAGTGTGTTCCCTGGCGTGTGAGTTTGCTCTTTGCTCTTTGTTCTTTGTTTGGTTTCATCCAAAAATGAACCACTGTATGCTTTTTAAAGACACTTGAATCCAAGAATTTTTTACTCTTTGTGAATTTTTCTGATGATGTTGTAATATTGAAGAGACGATATTAACATAAAAATTTTGTTTGGCACAATACAAATGAAACGGACCGTAAAAGATGTATCTCACAGAAAATTATTTTTGGAAAATGTGAAAAAATAAAAATGAAAATGATAAAATATAAATATGGTTATTGGAATATAATATGAACTTGACTTATATTTGCTCTGTTGTCACTAATTGACAATAATCATTGAGCTGAATCTTTTAAGGTGACTGCAAAGTATAAGGGCACTGATAGTATATGCTAACACATATATTGTCATTAATAATTATATATATATATATATATATATATATATATATATATATATATATATATATATATATATATATTGGTACAGGAAATCAGTACAAAATTTCTGTACCATAAAATAAATAAATATTACGCTCTTAATTTTGATTTTCTCAATTAATCGAGCACTCTGCTGGTATTTAACCTACTATCTCAGAAAAGAAGTAATATATATATATATATATATATATATATATATATATATATATATAAATTACACATAGTGCGAGGGTTATTTTAGGACATATTTTTTAAGTTCACTACACACTCAAATCATTTATAGTATTTTTTTATTCCAGATCACCCATTCTGAGGGAAATGTTAACCCAAGAAATGAAAAGAGATTCAGTCACGGTTGCTTTAGCTGCAAAATCTGGTGATTTAGAAATCAGTAACTTTTTACATTTTGCCAGAACATTTGTTCATAAGGTTTGGTTGGAATAAGAAAAGGTAGAAGCAGGAGAGAAAGAAGAAAGAAATGAAGAAAAGGTGGGAGTAGGACGGAGAAAAGAAAAAATGAAGAAAAGGTGAGAGTAGGAGGGAAAAAAGAAAAAAAATAGAGAAAAATTGGAAGTAGGAGGGAAAAAAGAAAGAAATGAAGCAACGGTAGGAGTAGGGGGGGAAAAGACATGAAATGAAGAAAAATTGGGAGTAGGAGGGAAAGAAGAGAGAAATGAAGCAAAGGTGGGAGTAGGAGGGGAAAAAGAAAGAAATGAAGAAAAATTGGGAGTAGGAGGGAAAAAAGAAAGAATGGAAACAAAGGTGGGAGTAGGAGGGGAAAAAGAAAGACATAAAGAAAAGGTGGGAGTAAGAGGGAAAGAAGAGAGAAATGAAGCAAAAGTCTGAGTAGGAGGGAAAAAAGAAAGAAATGAAGCAAAGGTGGGAGTATCAGTGTAAAAAGAAAGAAATGAAGAAAAATTGAGAGTAGGAGGGAAAAAAGAAAGAAATGAAGAAAAATTGGGAGTAGGAGGGAAAAAAGAAAGAAATGGAGCAAAGGTGGGAGTAGGAGGGAAAGAAGGGAGAAATGAAGCAACGGTGGGAGTAGGAGCGGAAAAAGAACGAAATGGAGAAAAGGTGGGAG